>JASXSY010000088.1:0-173820 GCA_034509805.1 Sipha maydis | reverse complement strand
ATACCGAGCTATACATTTTTTTTCTATAGAACATTTTTCTTATATAAAACGACGCATGACGCGCGTACGCACATGCACCTCGCACGGAACGCACAGGCGGCCGGAGCTTTGGTCACGTGATCTATGGTGTGAGAGGTCCCTGACCGTCGCGAACGAAAACTGGTCGCCGCCGAGGTCCGGTCTCATTTTGAATAGACTATAAACCAAAACGCATGAATTTTATGACGAATTGCGTTTTTGTCGAAATCATCAATTTTGTCGTTGATTGTCGGACGGATTTTTTGTTTATTCGGCGACTTCACTTCACCAGTCTTCTTATATTCACTTATTGTAGTAGTCACTGTACGCATTCCAATTCCACTTTCTTTCGATATAGATGACATACATTCTTTGTATTTCATATCTGGATGTTGTTGTTTTTTCATCTTGTACAGATTTACAATTATCATTTTTTGCCGGCTTCCAACAAACTGAAACGATAATTATTAAAATAATATAACACTATGCAAAATTTAAATACAATTACATTAATTATAATAATAAATAAGTAGTAATTGTGACATAATTTATATAAAATGTAAACACAAAAAAATGATTTATGACATTTATGTTCAATTTTAAAATGTATATTAATGATATATTCAGTATGTAAATTAATTAGTAAATCAATTGTTATTACTCCAAATATAATGCATATATTGAAGTTCTGTTTTAGATTTTGAGTGAAGCGAGGTTTAAACGATTTGCTTAAATTAATGTCTGAAATAATTTTTTCACGTAAATCAGTGGTTTTTTTTTCATTTAAAAACTTGTAAAATTTTCAAATGTTAACCCGGTGGACATTTTATTGCACCAAAAAATTTACCACGTATTCTTCTATCTGTAGTTCGAGTTTCTTAAAGAACAATTTAAAGAATTTTTTTTTAGAGACGTTTAAATTTGAAAATACGGTTAACATTGCAATTTTTCGTAGCATATCAAATTTAATTGTATTTTATTCCATAGAATTTGTAATTTTAAGTTAATCGGTTAAGATTTTTTTTTATCTTATTCAAGTTAGAAGTGTAAAAAATATCACTGTCTAGTAAAATAATAAATTAAAGACATACATTAATTTTAAGCTAATACATTATTCGATTTACTCATAGCCCAGAATTTACCATGTATAAAATAGATATTCAGTATAAATATAAAAATAAAAATAATTAAAAAATTCTTACCCGTCCTTTTTTGTTCTTTTTAACGGGTGAAGATGTTTCAGCACAATCAACATGTTGTTCGGCAGATGTAGCAGAATAATTTACATCAATGTTTGATGTAGATTCCGCGTTGGAAACGTCCATTTTATAAAATTAAACAGTACAAATAACAAATAACAAAGTAAACTATAAATTAAATTTTAAAAGTCAAAGTAAGCGCACGATTCAATTTGCACAGTACGCAGAAACATAAACATTTAACACAGACCGATATGCTACATACTGTACAGCGTTGCCGACAGTGAATCGGGCATGATCCGACAATGTTGTGACGGAACATATGTATAACATGTTGATGCGCACGATCGGACGCGTTTTGGTCGGGACGCGGTTTACTTCTCTCGTGGGCCGGAGTATATATCTCATTGGTATTAATAATCTTACAAAATGACGAACCCATTTGTCACATAATTCCTTGTTGTGATCTTCGTTTCTTCTAATTATTTTTAATATTCTATAAGCCTCATTCCTTAACTTATGTGCTTTTTCTCTTGTTAATTCTTTGTAATTAATTTCAGGTGGTGGTGACAATATAAATATGGTTGCTTTTCCTACTGATTTGTCTTTCTTACTAAAAAATTTTAATAATATTTAATGAATATATTTTACTATGTTTAAAATCTAACTACTTTACTATATCATAATTAACAAAATACTAACTGACTCTTACAATTTTTAACAATTCAACTCTAATAGTAGCAAAAAAACAATTTAAATTAAAGATTATAAAAACATAAACTATATATATCAACTGAATTATAACATTTAAATTGAGTTATACAATTTGTAACAAATGAATTACTTAACTGTATAGTAGGAAAACAATTTTATTAACAAAATATGACTAGACTTATAGTTTTAACAATTTAATAAAATTACTCTTTGTAATAAAAAATAAAAAAATTATAACTTATAAGATAACAACTGATTCATACAACTTTGAATAATTCAACAAAATAAGTACTGTTTAGTAATAAAAAAACAGTTTTAAATTAATAATTATGGAAAAACATTATAAATAAAATATATTTATTTTGAATTATTAAATGCAATGTATTTACATAATTTCATAAAAATATAATGAATATGTCATTTAATAAAAATTCATTATAATGTATGTACAAGACATATAAAATACAAATTATTAAAACAATTTTACAAAATAATATTATAAAATATGTACATAATTTAAACAATTTAAAATAACATTCTTCATTAATTATGTCGTTGTCATTTTCTTTATCGCCCCAATCGCTGTCGTCGTCTTGTAATGTGATGATAACTGGCTCCAACGTGTTATCCCTCAATATTTCTTTTTCGTTGTCTTCATTCTGAATTTTTTCCGTGTGTGCAACACACTTTTCCCAGTCATTTTGTGTAACTGCATTAATAGCCGCGTGCGCCAACTTTTCAATATCTGCCATCTTATATGAAATGTTTTTTTTTTTTTTGGTTACCTCCGCTTTACCCTGTGCCCAAATCAACTCAATAGGGTTGTACTGCCAATGGTAGGGAAGTAACCTTATGACTTCGTGACCCATTTGAAGAGCAATCTCGTCTAGCTCGTACCGTTTATACGTTTATACGAACCAGTTTTTTTGCTCGCTCACATAATTCAGACAGCCGTTCTTGTGGTGAAAACTCAACATTTTTAATTTTCAGCCACTCTTCAACAACGGCTTTCCGGCTATTGCTTTTAGGAAAATTGTCCATCAGCATTGAATAGTACGACGGATTGTCCATAACGATGACTGACTGCTCTTCTAGATGATTCATGGTTGTTAACTTATCTATACTCATGGTGTTTACATTGATTGCACCCCTTAATCCTGATATATTGTTTTTAATATCAATGATGTCGGTGTTTTGTCTCTCATCTTGATCTTTCAATAATTTATTTTCAATGTTGTTCATCCTCTCATCTAGATTAATCATCTTATTTTCTAAATTGCTCATAGATGTTGTTAATATGGTAAATGCCACCGCTTTGTTTCAACATCGTATTGAAAAATCCACGTTTCGTCGCAAGTAATAATGTTTTTCATCAGTCCGGGATCTTTTTCTAACCTTTCAAGGAAATCTGAGCAGATCTGTTGACGCAAGAGCTTTTGGTCAGGAGTCAGGTTTTTTGGCACCAACTTCGCACAGACTTTTTTCATGTGTAATTCCTCGTGTAAAATTTTTCTTACCGATTCTTTATCAGCGTTTACAACCTCAGCAATCATCCGGATGCTCTTTTCTCTTGTTAATTCTTTGTAATTAATTTCAGGTGGTGGTGACAATATAAATATGGTTGCTTTTCCTACTGATTTGTCTTTCTTACTAAAAAATTTTAATAATATTTAATGAATATATTTTACTATGTTTAAAATCTAACTACTTTACTATATCATAATTAACAAAATACTAACTGACTCTTACAATTTTTAACAAAAAATCTTCCGACGGATTCGATTTTTTCTTTTCGTACCATGTTTTACTTAAACTGGTGAATTGTGATTCAATGAAACAAATTATTGTTAATTGTCCCTGCTTTGGAGTTATTATAATTTTTTTCCCGTAATGTTCTATTAGTTTAGAAATTATTGTTTTGGGATCTGGAATAAAATCAGTTGTTACTACTTCTTTTAACTCCGATAAAGTGAATTGACAGTCTTCGTTATTTTCGATGTAGTCAAATATTTCATACATTGCTAGTTTAACGCTTTCATCCTGTGGACGACCATTTTTTGAACTAGTAGGATTATATTTGTTAAATGATACTAAACACGATCTATGGTATCTAGCCTCGGCAGCTACTAAATCGTGTTCAAAATTAACCCTTTCCCTCACAATTTTACCGAGTTTGTCACATCGTAACTCAGCTGTTTTAATAACAGTCTCTTTAAAAGAAAGTGTACTAACCTGAGAAATTTTCAATCGATGTTCTTGGTGTTTTTTTATCTCTGATTCTTCGTCAGCTTTTTCACCGCAAAATAAGCATAGTGTCTTAAAATCAAACGCTCTTGTCCGTTTTTTATGCGGTGAAAGGTTTGATGTGCCTGCGGCCTCTTCATCACGTTGTCTTTTGAATGCGGCAATGTTTTTCTTGTGTGTATACTCTTTACGACACTCTACATGAACCGTCACTGAATTAACACTGTTTAAAAATTCAATACACCCATCTTCCCTTTCATTACTAACGGTTTTTAACGTTTGTAATCCACGTTCAACATTAACTGTTTTACCGACCGATAGTAAGTCATTACAAATAAAACAACTACCTTCCATTTTGTAGGCAATGTTATATAATATGAACAGTACAAAATAAATGTGTGCAATACTCACAAAAATAATATAAAATTTCAATGTTTGTATACCACAAAACACACGACTAATCACGTATACGGACCAAACACAACTAAAAAGGTGAAGGTCGTATGATGGCAGGGCGCCGGTGCGGCGATGTGTTAGGAATTTGCAGCTGCCCGGGCAACGTGTATTGTTAAAAAATAAAAGGGAGTACCAACCGAACCTAACATTTTCATTGAAACATTATATAGTATAATAAATATAAAATTATATATCATATAATATATACCTACTAACAACATGCTGTACCACAAACAATCAGCCGCCCGTTATCCAGACATGCATTAACGAATGCATTTTTATTATCGTTATGTAATCGTAATTTTCTAATTGGTGAATACTGCAAGTGAAATTACATATTATAAATATTAAAAAAAACAACTTGTAGACAATATTCTCCTCTACAATTTTTATTTGAAACTTTTTTTTGTACGACAAGCTCAAAGCGAGATAATAACGCAAAGGCTGTTTGTTTTTAGTGAAAAAAACAAATTTCTTTAAAAGTATATATTTTGAAGGGTTTATAGCTCAAAAACTATAACTCTTACGTGAAAATGTCATAGTTCCTTTTTTGTAGGGAATTACCTCCTCTACAACTTTTGTGTGAAACATTTTATCGTACGACAGCAACAAGCGAGATATTAAAAAAAAGGCTATTTTCATGACCTTTGACCACAAATAACCTTTGACGCGCACGTGATTTCGTGGTCGACTTTTTACACATTGTTTATGACGACGTTATAAAGGTGTATGCCAAATTTCAGCTTGATGGGATTTTTTTCGAACTGAAAATCTAATTTGACTGGGCTATTGGCCATTTCTAACATTTTAATAAGTTAACAGTTTGGCATGTTATCGGTGATGTGGCCATGTGGGGCCAATAAAGGCTTAGGGCCTTGGGGGCCGATGTGCAATGCACACCTTGCACACCCGGTAGTTGCGGCACTGATAGAGCCCCTTTACCGCAGACTCTATACTTAGAAAATGTAGTGCAGTTCTCCATTTTGTGTTGTTGGCATCCTCTTTGTCTTCAAAGAATTAAAATCATCTTCTTTTAGCTTAAATTCCGTCAATTGTACCATTTGATGCCCTGTGCAAACACGTGGACTGACCGGATTCGAAACGTTCCCGTCCATCATAAAAATAATTAACACTACACGGAATTACTCATATACATACCCGAATTATCTTCGTCGCCAATGTGGTGTACCGAGTATAAATAATTAACACTATTAGATTGTATTAGACATTTTATTTATTAATTAATCAGTGAGTGTTCTTAACGAACAGCAGGCAAAAACATGATAATAATATACAACCTAAAACTTATTTTATTCATCATGGAATAATACATACATTACAAATCTATTGTCTTTTTCTTGTGTTTTCCGTCTTCAACGGACTCATGTATTTTATTGTTCCAACAAAAATCTTTAGTATATAAGGTATGGGCAACGGTCTCCAAGACCATCCCACATGGTAGATCTACTGTCACGAGTTATTGAAGCAACACTACAACTCAATTATTAATTTTATGTACTGTTTTTATGTTAATTATTTTCCAAAAATACCATGTTCGCTTCATTGTCGTGGTATTTTTCCAACAAAAATCCTACTGTGGTCCGACCTCATGGTCTCGTCCAGTAGGTTGGAGACCCTATTTTTTATTATATATCAATGTTAAACGTCATGTAAGGTACAACCATGGCCATTGCGTCTGGCTGAATTATTAATTTTTTAACTGTCACGAGTGGTAACCTTACAGTTGGTTTAAAATAAATTCGCACATTTTGTAACGGTTGGTCACGTGATTTAACTATCATTAACAATACATTAATATAGTCTAGTATAATAGCTTAAATTTAAAACCTTTATAAAAATAAAATAATAAATATAAACATAAATAATTCTTTTCAATACAACCAATAACAATGTAGGTACCTATAAAAAAAAATTAAGTATTTGACTTAAAGCGGCCCATACACGATCAATTTTATTGATAAAATATTGACGAACATTGTCAACGACTACCAATGTATCAATATTATTGATCAATATATCATTATCTATTCACCATATTTGTCAATTCGTTCAACTACTATTTATATATTTTAAATGAAATTTTCATTATTATTTTATAATTTTATTGTTATCATTATTTCATTTCATTTTAACAATTTCCACTAAAAATTATTATGTCTAATAATGCTCTAATAGCTCTTGCTCTAGCTGTTTCTCTAACCATTAAAAAGAAAAAAGAAAACAAAGATTTTGGGCCATAGAGTGGTTGAAAAAAAGAAATCACTACTTTTGGTTTGCACCTTAGATCCTTCCACGATGACGTCTACGTTGTTGTGGGTTCTTTTGGTGGTGATGATAAGGACTTCGGATTTTTGTGCAGCAATGTGTAGGCCAATTGATGGAATAGTTGACGATATCGAAGGATATAATTATCTTGGTTAAGTCTAATCATCAATCGATGCGCGTAGTAGTTCATTGAACTAACTTTTTTATTGATTTCATTACCTAAAAAAATGAGTTATTAAATGGTTATAAAAATTAAGAGTAAGAAATTAAAATCACCAAAATAATTTATTAAATAGTATAGATTATTAAACGTACTAGTTATTGGATCATGCTGTTTGATGTTGATGTGATATTCATCCTGCCCTTGCCAGAATATTAGGGGATACTGAAGTGCGTCATACGAACGATGAAGGTTTGAAATTATATGAACAGTGCTGTCTCGACGTATGATTTTGAGGTCTCTGTTGTTAACTGGATCACCAACCATAATAACAGCAACTTCATCTACGGTTGGCGCGTTGAACCTTCCAGCGTGTTCTCCTGAAAGTACTTTGTCGGCTTTGATGACAATTTGATAATTATTATTTCTTAATTGAGGTGATACTCTTTTAAATAATTGGATAAGTTGATTATAATTTTCAAAAAAGTTTTCCAAAGATTCCACAATTGCTCTCTCTTCTGCTTGTTCGATGAAATTATGCAGGCACCGAGTTGTCACGCGTTCCTCACAACTGCCCATAAAATAAATTTGGAGAAACTTTGGATCATCATTAGGCATTGGCATTAATGACCCAATCTTGTGGTACACTTGGCCTTGGATTTTGAACGTGGTTACGAAATTATTTCCATTAGATGTGAGATCGCAAATTTTAGTTGCGCCAAAGGACGTCATTTGGAAGCAAAAATTTAATTTGCGTATCTTACGCAAAAATAATTTCGAATCGTCTGATTCGCCTGCAAGAAATGATTTTAAAGGTTCCGGTGGAATAGGAAGAGGTGCCAGTACAACTTTTCCAGATGTACAACACATACCAATCGTTTCATTGGGGAATTTTAACGCTTGACAATATTGGCATATTTTATCCATTGCACCAATTATAATTTTAGTATGTGTTGAGTAATTGATATCTGGTGCATATTCGAACGCAAGGCGAACGAATGATGCACGTGTTAATGCACGGTTGGTTTGTTGTCGCTCTCTTTCAAGTTCTCTAAATGTGGCTATGTGCCGTTCTCGCGCCGATCTTGTTCTCAATATATTTTGTCGTAGACGTTCATCACGCGACTCTCGAGACTCTTGTTTGCGAATTTCTGCTGTTCTAATTTGTTGAGCTACGTTTCTTGTTGCAATTTGTTCTTCCGATTCATGAGCTCTATTAGCACGCATACGTCGTGCATTTTTACTACACTGATTGTTAAGGTTAGATTTCCGCGGTATTATACTAAATTTAAAAAAAAATTAAAGAATATTCAATTAACAAACATTTATTTTAATCAAGATTAACCACATTGTTCTAGTAAATATTTTAAGTCCCTTGTGGCCTTGCACAATTGTTATTATTATTATTAGTATTATTCTAAACTAATATAAAAGTATCAAAAGAGATTCAGCCCTCCTAAAACCACAAACACTATTCCCTAAAATAAAGAAATAAGATTTAAATTAAAATTTTAAAATTTACACTTACCTTTATTTTAAAATGAGTATCTAATTTTGTAGTTTTTCTGACTAAATTTTCTTCTCTTTCTTTTTTTGCTTTCGACATTTTTCTGTACTGAAAACCACTTAAACGTTTACGTTTATTTGCATCAGCCATTTTAAAAAACAAAATGATAATCCACTTGAATATAATAAAATTACTCAATGTAAATAAACTATGTAAAAATTGTAATAAACTCTTAAGCCTTCGTAGTTCGTTGTACGTACAATTGTCACTTTCCGTCGTATGATGAAATACTGAATAGTGCGTGACACTATGACAGTGCGAGACCGTTTGCGATTTACCATCATATTATTAATAAAAATATTTATATTAGTATATCAAGTTATGATCATGTCGATTATTCAATAACAATTAATTTTCCGAAAAATGGTTAAAAATAGCTTGCTAATTACCCATTCAGTCACCCGCCCCCGCCGCCACCCATAGGTCAACAAGTCAGTGTAGGCACACACATCAGGCCATAATCATTAATTACAATTTACAATACATTTTTCATAGATAAAATATTTTATCTTAAAATAGATAGTAGATATTTCAATTTTTGTGACCGTGGCAAATTTGGAGTATAAACTAATGGAAAAGTACCTACTTTTTTGCCGCCCTATAAAATATTGCTACTTTTGCCGCCCTGGGCACTTACCCTGATTGCCCCCCCCCCCCCCCTTTGCACGGCTCTGCACGCCGCCGACGATAAAACACACACAATAGAAAATAAGTCATATTACATTAGCTATATAGATACTGTCGCGGTCGGTCACGGGAAACCCGAAATACACCATGCAATTATACAAATTTATTAAAAAGTTAATTAAAATATTTAAAATATTAAAAAAATTGAAATAAAAACTATCCTATCTTTTAAGTTGAACCAAATTACACACGGTGTAAAGAATTTTATCAAAATCGGTCTAGTAGTTTCGGAGATTATCGCGAACATACATCGTGACACAACATTTTTATATATACAGATATATGTCGTAGTAATAAGTATGATATTATACTTGTTTTATTGTAATGTCTTTCCGTTCGATATGATCCCACACACATTCTAATTACTGTGCCTATATCCGCGACAAGATGCTATATACTGTTACATATTGGTCATCGTTTCAAAATGATAATAATGAACAATAATTTTACATGATCTCATGCATATCACGGTTATTGCGCCTATGCTCCTAACAGGATGTGGTTTTATATGCCTTATTGCTTGTCTGACGACGCGGGACGCGACACCTCCCCAACTAAAAATTGATTTATGTTTGTAAAACAGAAATCAATTCCTATAGTTACAGTTTTACAATTAGTTTTACAATTACAATGTCATATGTTTACAAGTTTACAATGTTAACAGATTTGAAATTTTACAATAGTTCAATAGTTTTACAATATATGTTTACAGATTAATAATATTAGAATTTTACAATTTTGATAATGTTACAATAATTTATAAATATGATATAATAATAATATGATTACATGGTTAATTATTTTTTTTATAATATATAATTGCGGTTAGAATCTTAACATTAATATTTCCATTATTTTTTTTTTTTTATAAATGGTTTGTAGATATATTTATTATATTTTTTTTTTTTTTTTTAATTCCACATTACTACAAGTCACTCCTGAGAATTACTAATTGTTTTTTTTTACAAACATACATGTCTCGGGGTACTCCTCATAAGTTAACCTCTTAATAATTTACATTTATTATAAAATCCCGTCTTCAATTAATTCGTCTATCACTCTACCCAATTCATTACAGGTAGGTCCTGCTGAATTTACATATATGACTTCTTGCGTGAATTCTTGTAATCTAAGCATTATATTTAGTAATTGTTCGCCTGTATATGGTTCTGTCATTGAATTATTAGCATCCATTATATGTTCATTAAAACATGGTAGTTCAATAATACTTCCTAATTCTATATGGTTTTCACCTCCTAAAAACTCGCAATTTTCTCATGAAATCTTTTGCTTTTTCCATGATAATAAAAGATTATATATATAATATATGGACGGTTTTTGTGAGAAGGGGCCCAAGTCAAAAATTGTTACTTTCCAGGAGAAGGAATAAACTATTTTTTGCCTTTTTTATTGATATTATTTTTACCAAATATTTATGATGAATTACTTTTTTAAAAATAAGGATGATTTATACAATCATTTTGAATATTTAAGCAAAACAGTATATTTAATTGACTTGATACCTTTGACACTAAAATAATTATTATACTTTTGACTTGAGACCTTTTGCACAATGATCTTTATCTATTTTGAAATAAGAAAATAATTTATTAATTATCAAGATTCTAATGAATTCAATATATAATAATGTCATAGTATTCTAAACGCAGGAAAAAATTTCGAGGGGTGTTTTGAAAAAATTTAAAGTAGGTATTCATAAATATTATATTATTCATACTGTATTACACTTTTACCATTTATTTTAGGCACTTATACTATATACATATACATATTACATATTATAGATTAACTAATTATTACATATTTTCAATTCAATTTACATTATAAAACAAGATCTATACGTCTCGGTTTTTTGCCATTATATCAATGACCTCTTCGCAAGTCACTTCCTCGTCTCTGTATAAGTTTAATAGCATCAATCCATTCAATCGCTCCCCACCAGTCTTGTTGCGCAGATATGTTTTCAATCTTCGAAGACAAGAAAAAGACCGTTCACTTGTTGCCACAGAAACTGGTAGAGTTGCACCAATCTGCAAAAATGTGTGTATTGATGGATACAATGCAGAATTACAATTTTTGAGAGTCTCAATAAATGTTTTAGGCTGTTTATCCTTTGACATATTTAAACAATGTCTGAAACAATAATGCATTTTATGTTTATCTCGTTTCGCAGAATTTAAGAAGACGTGTTTGTTTCGCACTTGGGCAAGATGCTTGAATTTTTTCTTTTAAAACTAGACCTGCCTTATTGGATAGACCAGTCTTGCCCAACCCGCGGCCCGCAGGCCACATGTGGCCCGCCAAAGTATTCCATGCGGCCCGTTACAAATTATTAAAATAAAACAAAATATTACAAAAAAATTAAAATTATTACAAAATTCGATTTTGATTAATTTATAAATAAAAAATACAATAATAAAAATAAAAATAAAAAGTATATAAAAACGTTTTTAATGTGAAATTTGAACTTGTGTTTCTTTGACTAATAATGAAAAATTTGGTTGGAATTTAGTTGTTCCAATCCTCAAAATTGAATGAAGGTGTTCATCCGTAAGTCGCGATCTATTAACTGATTTTGTTTGTTTCATCCGTGAAAATATTTGTTCACATATATACGTCGAGCCAAATACAGTTGCCATTTTCATCATAATGTCTCTCAAAGCAGGGAAATCTTCGTGTGAAAGCGTTGAATAAAATTTTATAATATCATTTTTTTTCATTGTTTGAAATTCATCATAGTAAAATGAATTTGTTTTTAACTCGATAATTTCAAGTTGAAAAGAAGTATCGACATCAATTTCATCAATATTGAATGGATTTTCAAATAAGCGCAACGATTTTTCGTGTAATTTATCATCTGAAAATCGAGATGAAATATCGGTTTGCAATTTGTTTAATATACCTATAAATCGATTTGTTGAACATAATGATTTTGTGTTATTTTTAAATATTTGGCAGGTCTCAAAATGACTGAAATCACTGTGCTCAATTTGATTAATAAATAATTTTAATTTTGCATCAAATGCTTTAATAGAATTATACATGTCAAATATGAATTTTCCAGGTCCTTGTAATTTAAAATTTAAAATATTTAAATATGTTGTTACGTCTGTAAGAAAAGCTAAATCCCACAACCAATTATCATCTTTAAGTTCTAAAATTGGTTTTCCCTTGTCGTTCATGAACATTTCAATTTCTTTTCGTAGATCAAAAAATCGTTTCAAAACCTTACGAGGTTAGACCAATAAGTAATGAGACTAATTCAATAAAATACGTATATTTAAATATTAAGATACATCGATGTGATCCCCTTCAAAGTACTCCCCTCCCACCCCTATACACTGGTTCCAACGTTTTTTCCAGTTCTCATAACATTTCTGGAAGGCTTCGACTGGAATGTCCTGAAGTACCCTCGTCACGGCGTTCTGGATGTCAGTTATGGACTCAAAATGCGTTCCTTTCACGACCAATTTTGTTTGAGGGAACAAAAAGAAGTCGCAGGGTGACATATCCGGCGAATAGGGCGCTTGTGGCAACACTGCGATGTTCTTAGAGGTCAAAAATCGCGACACACTGAAGGCACGATGGCATGGAGCATTGTCATGATGAAGGATCCACGTTTTGGCAATCTCTGGACGGACTCTAATGACTCGTTTTCGCAGCCGATCGAGTACTTTCAGGTAAAAATGTTGATTGACGGTCTGCCCAGGTGGTACGAACTCTTTGTGCACGATCCCTTTGCTGTCAAAGAAACAAATCATCATCGTTTTCACTTTTGATTTGCTCATTCTCGCCTTCTTCGGTCTGGCTGCACCAGGAGACAGCCACTGTTGACTTTGTCGTTTTGTTTCGGGATCGTACTGAAAATACCAACTTTCATCACCAGTAATTACACGATCGAGAAGAGTTGGATCAGCTTCAACCTGTTCCAGACAATCCTGTGAAATGGACATTCGCTCGTGTTTTTGCTCCGCCGAAAGGTTCTTCGGTACCATCTTTGCACACAGCTTTTTCATGGGCAAATCATCAGTTAAAATTTTTCTGACGGTTTCTCGTTTCAAATTAAGTTCATCAGCCAACATTCGAACGGTTAAACGTCGATCTTAACGCACGAGAGTGCGCACACGCTGAACATTGTTGTCAGTTCGAGCTTCAACCGGTCTCCCACTTCGCGGTTCATCCCCGACGCTTTCACGACCATTTTTAAAATTTTTATGCCATCGAAACACCTGAGCACGACTCAGGGCTTCATCACCGAACACTTTCACCAATTTATCGTACGTTTCCATAACGGAATCGCCGAGTTTAACGCAAAATTTAATCGCGTACCGCTGTTCAATATTACGTTGTTCCATATTTGTGACACGCCTTACAAACACGTTGTCGAAAACATAACACAACTAGAAAACTAATTATCGTACGAAAATCACGAGCACATGTATCGATAGAGGAGGGATGAGAGATTAACCGAACGAAGTTTCAGATTCGCAGTGTTACCACAAGCGTGGAAAAAAAACAGTCTCATTACTTATTGGTCAGACCTCGTACCTCTGCTTAGTGATCGAACGTGATTATGATACACCACGTCATTGTACTCAGCTTCTATTTCGAGAAGAAAACTTTGAAACTGACTGTGAGTAAGGCCATGAGACCTAATAAAATTAACCACCTTTGTTACAACAGACATAACATGTTCGAGACCTATAACTTTTCCACAGAGAGCTTGCTGATGAATAATACAGTGAATATTAATAGGAGGTTCAATATTTTTCAATTTTAAAAGTTTATTTACTCTACCAACAAAACCAATATTCTCTCCTCTCATATTTGAAGCGCCATCTGTTGTTATGCAACTTAGATTTCTCCAATCGAGCTTAAGATCTTGAAGACAAAGATCTACTTTTTCAAATATATCAGCCCCTGTTGTTCGATTATGCATACTTTGTAAAGAAGCCAACTCCTCTGTTATATTAAAGTAAATATCAATGCCACGAATAATTATTAGCAGCTGGGCAGTATCGGTGATATCGATACTCTCATCCAATTATTAGCAGCTGGGCAGTATCGGTGATATCGATACTCTCATCCAGTGCTAGCGAAAAATATTTGAAATCTCGTGCTTTGTTCTGCAGCTGTGTAAGTATGTTATTCCCTATATTTTCAACACGTCTGGTAATTGTGTTTCGTGATAAACTTATTTCCTTAAAAAGTTCTAATTTTTCAGGAATTATTTCTTCAACCACAGTTAAAATACATTTTTTTATAAAATCTCCCTCACTTAGAGGTTTAGTTTCACTAGCTATCAAATTCGCTACTTTATAGCTCGCTTGTACAACATTTGTTTTAGTTGAATTTTGTTTTTTAAATAAATTTGAAACATTTTGGGTGTGGATATCTTTTTTGAATGCTTCTAACTTAGTAACACGTAATTCTCCTAATAAAATAATATTACACGACATTAAGTTTTTGTATAACTTAATTATATTGAAAATAATAGCTTACCTTTTAAATTGCCGAATTTTGCTTCATGTTTTGTTTCATAATGTCGTTTGATATTAAATTCTTTAAAAACTGAAACCGTTTCACGACACACAAGGCAAACAGCTTTTCTATTAATTTCAATGAAAAAGTAACTTATTGACCATTTTTCGTTAAAAATACGGTATTCATCATTGCATTTGTGCTTTTTTCTGTCGGATATTTTAAAATAGAAATTTTATGATTTAAAATTGATATCACCCGTGCACTATAAAGAGCGTACTGATCAAGTTAATGCGTACCTACAACGTGTATCTCAATTTGTAATCTGTGCTATACTCAATAAAAAAGATAAGAAAACCAGTCCAATATGTACCTCCATATTATATTGCAACCTACGATGTGTAACTAAATTATATTAAGATTGAGATTATGAGTACTTTTATATTTGGTGGCCCGCTCGATTACAAATGTTTACCAAAGTGGCCCGCCGAGGAAAAAAGGTTGGGCATCACTGGGATAGACGAAAGAAATTTACTATCTCTTTAATTGTGCCTATGCAATTTCGGATGGAGGATATTTTGCACGCATGTGTAATGGCCAAATTCAAATTATGATTAGCACAGTGGACGTAAATAGCTTCCGGATATAGTTCTCGAACTTTGGCAGCACAACCGTTGAATTTTCCACTCATTGCACGCGCCCCTTCATAGTCTAAACATTTTTATAAAGAAAATATAACATAACCTAATATGTATAAAGTTATAACCTAATAACTATTAATACATACCTTGCCCTCTCATATTGGCCAAGTTTATGCCAATGTTCTCCATCGTGATCAGCAGTGTATTTGCAAGCCCCTTTCCGGTAACGTTCTCAACAGAAATAAAGCACAAAAAGTCTTCTCGAAATTTGTATTCGTCAATTTTATTGACAAATCGAGCGCATATTGAAAACTGTTCAATGCCACTCACATCCGTACTTTCGTCAGCAATGACAGAAAAATATCCAGATTTGTTTACACGTTGCACAATATTCGTAGTTATTTGTTTCCCTGCCGCATCAATTATTTCATTTTGAATACGATAGCTTAAATACGTTGCATTTGCACCCGCAGTATTTAAATGATTGACCAAAGCTTAATCACCGTTGTCTAGGGCATAACGAAGTAACGCTCTGAAATTTCCGTAGTTTTCTACAGGCATTTTCAATGATAAAGAGCCCTGATCTCGATGACCTCTTTATGCTAATCCTTGCCTACCACACAGAAAAACGGCTCGGACGATCGGAATTAACTTTTGTTTGTTTTCAAGTTGTTGAATTTTTCGCCCTTTGTCAATTTCGCTGATCACGTCACTCTTCCGTTTGTAATGATTAAAAAGAAAACCTATTTATATAATTAATCGGGGACTATTATATGTTTCTAAATTCATTACTTATTAAATAATTATAATTTGATAATATTACCTCTCTGATTCCTGGGTTGATTTGCTTGTTGAAATTGCAGTTCGCGTTCAGTAAACAATGTGAGGTGTTCGATTTATATATTAAAATAATAAGACCCTTTTGTTTCGTTAAACTATAATAATTTTATTTAATTTCTTTTTATTTAACACAATTCAATAAATATACTTTTTACTTAATATGAACGTCTATTACTATTATGTCTTATGGTTTGAACGATCTGCGTAGTCTTTTACACTCGCCTTTGACCGTCCGTACAATGAGACAATGATCACACCAGAGAGCTTTACCTAGCATGCTGGGGTCCTTATATAATATGGTGTTGTGTGTGTGTGTGTGTGTGTGTCATATCTTAATGTTAAATTATAATATTTATAATAACCATATAATAATAATTGTTAATAATATTTGAAGTAATTATTTTACAATATATTCTAAATTTTATATATATAAAATGTATATCATTTTATGATGGCTTAATCGCATATCATTACATCCACCCTAGCCTTTTTATGATGTGTCCTCACATCAAAAGTTGAGCATAACATATAAGTCTAAACCATAAAAATATGAAAGTTATACAATGTAAATTGTAAGATTAGATATATGATATTAATAATTTTATAATACAAGTAAGGAATTATGCATACAATCATATTGAGATAATATTACAGGTTTTTTTTTTTTTTTTACATATTTGTTAAACATATTTAGGAAAAGATGTAAATTAAGATGAATTTATAGTTATTATAATGAAATATATATATGAGTATGTGATACAAAAAAAAAAAAAAATGGTATAATGATAATATTATAAATGTGTACATATTTTTAATATAATAATGAAGATTACTAATAATAAAGATATTATATACTAAGATTTTATTACAATTTTTTGTAAATAGATAGATATATAGTATAACGTTATTGAGAGTTGAGTTGATTATACTTCTTGGCATTTATATGGAATGTGCGTATGACTGTGTGGATGGATTTGCTTCAATCATTTTTTTTTTTTTATTTTTTTTTTTTTTATATGGATAATTTTCTGATGTCTGGGTATAGGTTTTTCTGTTTTGAATTTATTATTGGTTTTATTGATTTTTTTTGTGAATTATGATTTTGGTTCAAATTTAACAGTGGTTGATTTTGTTGTTCAAGCTGTTGTGGTTGTTGTTCTTGCTTTGCGTTATGCATAATAAAGTGAGTGATGTTTGTAAATATCCCTGCTATAAGTTGTATGCTTAAACCAAAGGTCTGATATAAGAGATAAATGTTAATTCCTGTATTAATGCATGTTAAAATTATTTTCCATACAAAAAATATTCCTAATAACCCAGGTATTACACCAAAGACGGTAAACCAGCCCCACATTTTTTTTTAATTTGTTGTCTACCATGTTGCCAATGGTATTTTCATCAACCAATGAGTTAAGATTTAGTCTGTGATTCATTTTGTGGAAGGTTTAAGAGTTTTTGGTTTTTTTTTGTTTCTCTGATGTTTTGTGATATAGTATACCATTCTCCATCAAGTAGAAATGTAGCTGGTATTAAATTATTAAAATCTAATTATGTTTCGAATTTTTGTTAAGTTCTTGTTTTCTTATTTCCATTTTGCTCATCGCCGAAATTTTCACTATCACCTCTTAATGCGAGACCTCTTCCAAAAAGATATCTTAACGTTTCAAATACTCTACGTAAAACTTCTCTTCAGTAAAATGTCTGTTGCTCCATTAATAATTTATGCTGTGAATCTATTGTCAACGTCTTTGATGTACAGGTATGTGATATCCATATTCTAATTGATTCTAAATGAATAACACTTCGTTCGTGTTTATTAATATCTCTTTGTCCGTGAGGCCAGTCACTATATCCAGAACTAAACTTGTCCTGAGGATTCCCAAAAAGAATACATTAAAAACAAAATATATTCCCAGTTGATGGAGAATATAAGCCACTCTCTATTTACAGTTTCCCCATTTTTTGTAGTGAAATAAAAAAAATTTGGGGAACAAGTTCTAGTTTTATTATCATGTTTTTGTACACGGCTAGAAGCGGTAAAATCATTATTTAAATTTTGGTTGGGAGTTAATCTACCTCTATGTATCCAGTATTGTACAACTTGATTTTTTTTGTTCGGCCATAAAGCTGGATCGGATGATCAACTATTAACATCGGTTATATGTGTAACAGTAGTGGATGATGTGGAGGTTCCAGAATTAATCGCCGTAGTTGGTTCATTAATATTATTTAACAATTTTTCATTTTCTATATTTTGAATGCATGTTTCTCCATAAGCATTAGAAGTTTCTCCCGAATGCGAATCATTGCCCAAGTTTTGCCCAGGATTTATGTTCAGTTGAATGGATTGTAGATTATGTGCACATGATTCGTTTATTTCAAAACCAGATTTCGAAAAAAAAGAAGTTAATTTAGGGACCTGTAGAAAATATATATTTTAAATTATATTATGTACTAACTACTAAATATCTACCTTAAAATAAATTAATACTTGTTGGCATTTTAGGAGTAGCAAAATTATAGACACACTTTTATTTTTATAAGAAATAATAATCAAATCTAAAAACTGAAAAAGTGCTACCTACATTTTAATTTTTATTTGCCAGTCTTGTAATGTAGATATTTTAAATATATAAATAAAGTATTTGAATTAATATTTCATAGGTATTTGTAGTAGAATTAAAAAATACATTTATCTAAATACTTCAAATTATAATTTTTTACAATAAGTTAAAATTTTAATTAAATAAAGGTAATAGATAGCGAATTAGCGACTAAATAAAAACTGCGAGTTAAAACTTAAAACATATAAATATTTTAGTATACAATTTACTGATACGCCAATACGCCATGATACATTATGTATCATACATGGGATAGTAATTAATATCTTTTAAATAGCCAATAAACTTACCTTATCTAGTAATATTTTCATATTTTCTTCCTTTTCTTTTTTAAGCTTTCGCTTAGCGGCTCCACTAGCACATTTTTGAGACATTTTCGTAACAAGTATGAAATATCAAATAATGTGTACCTATCTACGTACTACGTGCCAATTGTTACACTGTTAACAGTTAAATCGTAAATGATGGTCGACGACCGACGCTCATATGTTTCTAGGAAATACAATCTAAATATAGTCATAAATGAATCCAAATCAAATCTACAGATAACAAAATATTGTCGTAATAACGTAATGTTCTAGACGGTTCGGTGAATGCAAACAAATTATATTTTATCATACTATTTTTATATTAGGTATAATATAATATCATAAGGTGCTATTATTCCAAGCCGATATTACTGCTCGCACGTAAGCAGGTGGTATTAAGCTTAAATTATTTTAATAATATATCAATTACGTACTTTTTTCAAAATCCCAGCCAGTAACTTTGGTTTTTATTTTATTATGAAGTCAAGGGACTGTATGTTGTGGATAAAATTAAGGCTATCGTTGATTTTGAAATTTTGTGGACATGGAATATTCGGTAGGTTTTTAAAAAAGTGACTCGGCATTGTATATTTGTAATTATTTGTTAACTGTATATTATTAATTTCTTGGTGTGATTGGAATAAATAATTTGAATAGTGTAGAACTGTTTTACTTTTTAATATTTCAATTGTCTTTTTTGTGATTTGACGCTATTTTTTTTTTCCCTAATTTTTTATTAAATTTTTCGGAAACGTAATTTGTTGCAATATTTTTAATTGTATCAGGATTTGCCTCAATAATTTCATTTTCCAGATGATTTACTTGTATGTACTCAACAACTTTATTAATGTCGGTATATCTCGATAGAACCTATAATTAATTATTGTATAAGTTGTCTTTTGTGTGATTTTATAATTGTATAAGTGTCTTTTGTGTAATTATATTATTGTGTAAGTAAAATTGTTACATACATTACATTGGGAATTTGCAAAGAATTGTATGGCGCCCACGTTATCGATCAAAAATGCATTCAGTTCTTCTGAATTAATATGTGCCCCATAGCTGCATATATAATTCAATAAACATTCACTTGTAGTTGCCCCTCCTACACTGAATCTTTGTATTGCGGATGCAACCATCATTACTAAATCCTTTTAAAATAAAATTGATTTTATATAAATAAATGAATAATTATAATATAATTATAGACAGCATTTGCAAAATTGCCATTTTTTTAATGTAAGAATTTAATGCAATGTTTACTTCTCGACGGCGTACTCTAATTGATGGGCAATGATCGGTACAATGGTCATTAAAAATATGAAAGAGTAATGTAAATTCATATATAAATTTTTGAATACAGAATGGGCAACGTATCGTCAGCCAATGTGCATACAAGTCTTCTGTATATTGTTCTTCATATTCTATTTGTCCAATATTCGATTGGTCTATAACTAAAAATATAATAAATATGTATTTCGAAGCTGAAATTAAATTGAAGAGTAGTGGTCGCTAAACTTGGTATTTTACTGTAGTAATCCTGGACAAAGTATTATTTTCTGGACAACTCGCCCCCACCACAACTTTATCCACAAATTTAAGTCTATAGGGTGTGCCGGGTGAGTCTAATATATTGTACCGAGTGAGTCTAAATAGTATGCCGAGTGAGTCTATATTGTGCCGGGTGAGTCCAAATAGTATGCCGGGTGAGTCTGTAGGGTGTGCCGGGTTAATAAAATAACTTTTTTTGCGATATACTTATAACCATTTATTTTTTTGGTAAAAATATGTAGATGTAATTTTTGTTGTATATGGTGGTAAAAAAATTAGTATTTTATATACGCTAATTCCAACTCGCCGAGTAGGCAATGGGATACTATTTTCCCATAATCTTTTTTAGCAATGCGGATAAAAATTTTTTTTTTTTATTATTTTTCCCAAATTACCTGTATCCTACTGAGTAAGTATACCAAATTTCATAAAAATTGGATGATATTTTACCTTCTGCCCTATAAAGGGTTATGCAGAATACCAATATTTTTATAAAAACAATTCACTCTCTGGGTAATCGATACCAAATTATATACACTCGTCAAAGGGTTAAACATTTTTATGCGTCACATTTATGAGTCTATAGGTTCCTTCACAGGGTGGCAATAGCTAGGGATGATCGGGGGATGGTCGTTTTTTCGCCAAAAAATCGAGAGGTACCCCCCCGTTGAGAACTTTCCTCATTTGCCGGGTGAGTCCCGCGGAAGACCAACAATGCACAATGAGATCACCGTCTCCGTGATATTCGAAGCAGACTCATCAAACTCGCAGGGACGGTAGCCCGGGGTACATGCTACGATGTGTGAAAGTTTCAGGACGATCGGTCAAAGGGCTGATTTTACAGAATTTTTGGAATTATTTAAAACACGATTATATGTAATATAGCGTAGTACAGTACGCGGATCGATGTATAATACGATATAATGGTGTGAACGGGTTCAAACCTTGGTAACACAGAGTCTATAGGTTCCTTCACAGGGTAGCAATAGCTAGGGATGATCGGGGGATGGTCGTTTTTTCGCCAAAAAATCGAGAGGTACCCCCCCGTTGAGAACTTTTTTCATTTGCCGGGTGAGTCCCACGGTAGACCAAAAATGCACAATGAGATCACCGTCTCCGTGATATTCGAAGCAGACTCATCAAACTCGCAGGGACGGTAGCCCGGGGTACTTGCTACGATGTGTGAAAGTTTCAGGACGATCGGTCAAAGGGCTGATTTTACAGAATTTTTTTTATTCAAGTATTGGTTTTGCCGGGTGAGTCCCACAGTAGACCAACAATGATAAAAGGAAAACAATAATAATAATGTAATCATAACCGTGGCTGTGGTTCACCTAGATAATAGTCGCGAATCGTAAAATCGTATAAAACCAACCCTTTGACCTATCGTCTTGAAACTTACACACATCGTAGCAAGTATCCCGGGCTACCGTCCCTGCGAGTTTGGTGAACCTACTACAAATATCACGGAAAGTTAGTATCAAATAATAATATATAAAATATATAAATTATACAAATAAAGTTGTCGGCAAATTATGAAATCTGATTCCCATATACATAATAATATTGCTGATTGGATAGAAGTATATTTTTATTTAATTTCAAATTTATTATTCAAATTACAACATTAAAACACTATCAAATTGTATCTAATATTATTGTTTATTTTAATAATTGTTGAGCTGTTATAGTTTCATACTAAAAGCTAATAAAAAAAAAAAAAAAAAAATATTGTTAATCAATCTTGTTATTATCGATTATGACCGTAATGGGTATTGTGAAATTGAGATAAAATTTCGTTTTGACTTCTGGAGTGTTATCACCTTCCTTATCTACATCGTAGTTAGTACAATACTTCTCTCTCTCTTATCCTACATTACCAATTACATTTTCAATTTCCCATTCAATAACCTTAGTATCTTTTATTAATGTCCTTAGTGGTAATTTTTCTTTGGGATTTGGTTACTCCAGAGGAGTTAATTATGACTAACATACCAACCAAAATAAAAATAAAACAATACATTTGTAGGTTTATTACTTACATGAAGCAAATGACAACAAACCACTGTTGTCGTTGCAAGAAAGTCCAGGTACACTTGATTTCTGCAACACAACATTTGATTTTGCAAGGTCTACAAGAGACAAGCTACGTTTACTCATATTTAATGATTAATCACAAAAAAAAACAAACAACTATAAACCAACGAATTCAAAAAGTTAGAGCTTCAAAAAATGTCAGCACAGAGATTGCGGAATTATAATACTTTCCCTCCAATTTTTGTTTTGCACCTGATTATGTAATATAGCGTAGTACTGTACGCGGATCGATGTATAATACGATAAAATGGTGTGAACGGGTTCAAACCTTGATAACACAGAGTCTATAGGTTCCTTGACAGGGTCGCAATAGCTAGGGATGATCGGGGGATGGTCGTTTTTTCGCCAAAAAATCGAGAGGTACCCCCCCGTTGAGAACTTTTTTCATTTGCCGGGTGAGTCCCGCGGTAGACCACCGATGCACAATGAGATCACCGTCTCCGTGATATTTGGAGCAGACTCATCAAACTCGCAGGGACGGTAGCCCAGGGTAGTTGCTACCATGTGTGAAAGTTTCAGGTCGATCGTTATTCACAGGATAGCAGACTACCTACCCTTTCCAGGGATGTATCTTTCATGGCTGTAGGGACGACGGTTTTTTGTTTACAAAGTTTCCAAACTTACGATATATCATACGGTTGCCGCATGATGCCAAATATTCGGACTTGCTGCGGTAATCAGCTCCTCATCGCTAACCTGTTCAAATGTTATCCCTAAAAACTTATTCACAGGATAGCAGACTACCTACCCTTTCCAGGGATGTATCTTTCATGGCTGTAGGGACGACGGTTTTTTGTTTACAAAGTTTCCAAACTTACGATTTATCATACGGTTGCCGCATGTTAGGTTGAGGTCCATATATTGACAAGTTCATTTCGCCTATCAGGGGACTTAAGACTGTTTGGGGGTATAGAGTAAGTCATTTAGAGTCCAGGGATATCTCTTTGATAGCGGTAGTACAAAATTTGGATAATTATCTAGATAAATCCCAACACTGAAAATAATACACAAATACAATTCAATTTACTTTTGTTTATTATCAGATTTTATTTGACACAATTTATTTTGTATGTTACAGAAAATACAAATTCCGCACGTCATGCAGAATATCATAATTAATTGAGAACTGTATGTGTAAAACAAAAACTACAATATTAATTTGTTTTCATTAAATAAATTAGTTAAACAATATTAAAAACTTAATACTTATTCAATTTATTAAATATTTATAAAGAAAATACTAATTTCTGGCTCCTGGCGGAACCTCAATTTCATTATTAACAAATATATTATTATTAATACTACATAGTGTTTGAAAAACTTAACATTTAATACAATGTATTTTGTACATACATTTCTTATTTTTTTTTTTTTAATAATTCTTTTAAATTAATTGGAATTCCAAAAACTTGCTAAGAGCTAATGACCCTGAAACATAACATTTAAAAAAATTGATTAAATATTTTTTTTTTTCTTAAGCTAAAGACAGACGCAGTTATTTGTGTACTTTATATTACCTCTTTGCGACAGTGCCGGTATAAATCATTAGGCGCATGAAATGCTGCACCACAGTTGCACACAAAAGGTTTTAGCAGAGTATGCATGCGGTTGTCGTGATACCTTAAGGCCCTGGAATCTACTACCGTTTTTCCACATTTTCTACATACAATTCGTTTGAAATTGGGATTGTGGTGAACATGGATATGTCGTTTTAGATTAAAAGAAAAAAAAAATTGTTCACCACAGACCACACAATCATGGGTTTCACCACCAAAATGTGTTCTAAAATGTCTATTTAAGTTATCCTTTCTTTTGAAATGTCTCGGACAATAATTGCAAGTGAAGAGTCCTACTTTATTATGTGTTGCAATATGGTTTTTATACCATGATAAGAATTTAAATTTTTTCTCACAAATGTTGCATGTGTATGATGTAACTGAAACATCAGAACAATATTGTCAAAATAACATTATAAAATATACAAAACCATAGTACTACAAATTGACAAAAATCACTTACAAAACAAAAATTAATTGCCGCAAGTTGACTGGCACGTGCGCGTTTCTAATTCACACTGATGGGCAGGTCTCGCTCCGATAAAATATTATTTCAATTAATCTTTACCTGCTCGTGATTTGACCGTGACGTGAGCGTTATCGATAATGTAGACATGCCAATCAGTGCCGCATTAAGCCAAATTGCCGCCCCGGGGCAATATAAAATTTGCCGCCTCTATATATTTAAAAAAAATATCATGATTTTCACCTCTCTTTTTTCGCTATCATAAACACAGCAGAATCATATTTTAATATGTTTCTCCGTTAGTTTTAAAATATTAAAGAGTTACCTAGTAAGTACTTAGTAACCTATACAATGAATTTATACTTAATTTTTCTTTTTAAACATATTATTTATTACATATTCATAATACAATTAATTAGAATTATAATTAAAAATTAAAAATAGTAAATTAAAATACATTTTTATTCAACTTATATTAATTTTTTTCTTGATTTCAAAACTGCAAATTTATGTATTATGTCCGACCAATCAATCTGTTGTAAAATATCGCTTTCTATATTTAATATGGATATTGATGACATCTTTTCATCAACTAAAACAGACCTTACATAATTTTTTATTCTTTTTAATACAGAAAATGACCGTTCTCCACTTGCATTGGATGAAGCCATACAACAAAATATTCGCAATACTATTTCTACATTTGGAAATGTTGTCAAAAGGGCAGAATTTGTGAGGCATTTTAAAAGACTTATAAAAGATGATTTATCTTCTTTTGAAAACAAATTAAGAATATTTTTAAATTGTACCAGTTCTTCTATGAATGTCTCGTTTAAATCTTCAGGATATATTTTCACTAGGTTTTTAGCTTTTTCACATATTCCGTTAGTATCCAATGTATCTAATTTTAATATAAATCCAAAATTATTATTTATATCAGTGTAGGACAGTTTTCTTTCACGTAAATTCACAACTAGCCTGTCAATAATAACATAGAATACTTCACATTTCATTTTTTTGTTCTCCTTCCAATAATTCATCGTTACTTTCAGTTTCATCAAAAAACTTCTTTCTCTTTTTTTGTCTCACGCCATCCCAGGAAAATAATTGTTTTGAACACATCGTTTTTGCTTGTTTTAAGTACATATCAAATCTTTCTCTAAAGTCTTCCACATATTTTTCTAAAGATTCGTACAGTGTAACAACTGTGGCTAAGTCTATATCTATAGACTGTAAACTTATACTTGTTGCGTTAAATCTTTGAAGTATAGGTGTCCACATACAAATCATAAAACAAAAATTTAAACTCTCAATTTTATTTTTAATTGAACGAGCTTCGTGTCTTGTATCTTTTTTTTGTCCTTCGTCATCACAAATAGTAGTTAAAGCACTGAGTACTTGTGCATAACCATTACACATTGCTTTACATACATCGTACCTGGATGACCAACGAGTTGAACATAGTTTTTTTTATTTTGACACAACCTGGATTATTTTCGATAATATTAGTCAAAATATTCCATCTGAATGTTGAAACAGAAAAGAAATTATTGATTGCTTGACATATAAAAAAAAATGTTGTGCCTTCTTGAGTTGTATCTGCAGCATTGGAACCAATGAAATTCAAAGAATGTGCTGAACATGGCACAAAAAAGGCTGTCGACGAATAGTTTTTAATTCGAGTCTGTAATCCGTTATAAACACCAGACATATTAGACGCATTATCGTATGATTGGCCTCTACAAAACTTCAAATCTATATTAAGTTCACAAAATTTTTTAAGTAATGCTTGCTCCATGTCCGATCCTTTATGTCCAACGGAGGGAATAAAACCAAGAAAACGTTCCACCGGTGAACCTTCATTTGAAATATACCTTACGGCGACTGTGAGTTGATCTCGTGTTGTTACATCAGGAGTCGAGTCTACTATAAGTGAAAAATATTTTCTCTCTTTAATTTCGGACACAATTTTATCTATTACAGTATCACTCATTAAAGATATAAACTCATCACATATATTGGAAGATAAGTATGACACGTTCCCCTTTCCTTTATTTCCATAATTAGCTATATGTGCAGACAAAAAAGGATCGAATTTAGCCACTAGTTCCAGGCAACCAAGGTAGTTTCCGTTTTGTTTTGAACCAAAGTTATGACTATTTCCTCTAAAAGCTCTAGATGCTAAAAAGGAAACAGTTTCAACGACTCTATATAAAACATTTTTCCAATAAGAAATTTGATTTTCAATATTTATTTTTAGTTCTAAGTCTATGACACCACGGTTTTTCTTGATTCTAGAAAACCAGATTCTAACTGATTCAGCATGAGTTTTACTAGTCTCATGTTCTTGTAGAGATTCATTACATTTTTTCCAGTTTATAAAACCTTCGTTTTTATTTCCGAAAACAGTTGGTTTAGGCGAGAAAAGCAAGCACTGGAAACAAAATAACGCGTTTTTTGAAGGAGAATATAAAACCCATTCTCTTAGTTTGTTTTCACCATTCTGAAGTTTTCTCATAAAATTATCAGGAGTTAGACGTCTACTTATATTACCAAACATTCGTTTTGTTTCTGCAAATGGTATAGTTGATAAATCTATCTTCGGAGGATTCGCAAGTAAAAAATCAATGGAATCTAAATTTAAGTTCCATTTTACTGGATCAGGTCCGGGAATTTGTGATTGGTCATTAAAATCATAAACAGTGATTTCTGCCTAAATAAAACGGAAATATTTTTGTTTTAAAACTGTACTATATGAGCCGTGACTCGTGAGACATAGATATTATAAAAGATATAGCAATAGAAGCTCTTAACATAATATTTTATGAGTGAAAAAATAATATAATATATAATTATTTAAAAAAATCTGACTATCCGTATTTAGAAGTAAATTTTATTAAGTATATTTTTTATATATATACCTGTAGACTATGTGGCTGCGTAATAATTTCCGTAACTTTCGTATCATCGGTTGTATTCAACGGTATTTCAATTTTAGAAATATCAGTTGGTAAACACGTTTTAGATTGAGAATATTCCTCTGTGGGAATCGATTCCGGCTATAACCAATGAAAATATTTAGATAAGTTCATATCTGATTTAAAAAAAATAATTTATACAAAAATAAATACTTATACTTCTTACAATTCTAGTAGGGAAAAAATAATGAACTTTTGGAATTTTCTGAAGTAGTTCTTCGTTATTTTTCTTTTTTTCTTTTGCTGCTTTTTGGTAAGCTGCACCACTTAATTTAATTCGCTTACCAGACATAGTATAATATAGTATTCAATAACATAAATTTAACAAACACAACACTGTTGTCTACCGAAATTGCGCCGAGACTGTGGTCGTCGACAGACGACAGTCGATGATAAGATTACTAAAATGATCGTCAAATACGTATTTTTGCGATTATTATTAAATCATACAGCCCGCATTGTCCGCAACTGCAAACAGGCGACAGCTCTTCGATGTGACTGAATCACTCGCCGAAAATTAAAAGCTATAAATAACACAGACACACAACTGTGATGTATTTAGTTATTATTGAATCGTTGATAGATAAAATTATTATTGGTATTAATATTTTTAATATAATAATAATTATTTTAAAAATTTAATACGAAATTCGTAACGGAGAACGTACAATATTATAATATGATATATTTTCTAAAAATCTGCCGCCCCTCAAATCACCTTAAAATTGCCGCCCCGGGGCAATTGCCCCCCCTTGCCCCCCGTTAAATGCGGCTCTGATGCCAATTTAAAATTAGTTAAATAATATTTGACCAGACCGAGACTCTAGAGCGTGATCGGACCGTTGCGTTACCTATAGTGTTAATAGAGCCTTAGGTTGCAAGATAAATGCCCCATCCCGTATATTATAGTTACATAATTTTTAAAATCATAGTTATTAATTAAAAAGTTAATAAATTAACAATATTAATAAAGTCTTCATTAATTTTAAACTTTTATTAGATTTTTGACTTTCAAGTTCAATTTTTCAAATCTTTTGAATAAATTTACTTTTATTTGTTCATCTAGATAAATTACGTTTGATAATTTAAAAATTCATCAAAGATTATTCATCAGATAACTAATTTTGTTTATTATCTAGATAAGATAAAATATAATTAATTATTTATCTATACTCCGGCCCACGAGAGACCAACCGTAAACCGCGCATCGATACGCGGTTATAATTAACGCGATCGCGTTATCTGCTGGCTGGATTTTTCTCCACGCTGACACCCAAGGTTTATAGATAATAAAGGTTGCCTCAAGGCTCGGTTACACAATACGAGTTGCTGACCTGACAGTGGACAGCTACTGTACTAGTGTACTTGCATGATTGTGCAATGTTGTCACAAAATACAAAACTGATTATAGGTAATACCGTAATAAAAGCGGTTACAAAAATACTTTGCGCTGAACTACTTCAAACTGTAGAAAAAAAGAACGATTTGGGTCAGGAATTGGATGCAAAGGAAAGGGGCAACGCATACAATATTTAACCCTTCGTTAGTGTGTTGACAGTTTTTTGCATCATTAATGTATTGGGGTTTGTTACACCCCACAATTTAAAATTACAAAAAATCAAAATTATACTTCAATCTGTCTTTCAATTTGTCATCTGTTTCATTATTTGAGTCATTGGTAACACATTTTTCACAGGCTGGAATTATATGTTCCATACATATAAATCTATCACATTCGTAACATGTATATTTTGTTTTTCGATCTTTATTTCTTGGACATATTTCACATCGTTTTTGAATTTGTTGAGATTTTCGTTTGGTTCCCGTTCTAGTGGATAGTGTTTCTTTGACATCGCAGTGTTGTCTTAGATTTAAACGTATATTTCTAGGAAGTTTTGGATTTTCTTGTCTCATTTGTAGATTATCCTTTAGCAAACTGAGAGCTAGTTGTTTCAGAAATTTTTTTCGTTGAATTTTTATTTCATTATTATAATTGGATATAATTGTTGCATTTATTCCTGCCACATTCATCAGTGCAAAAAAAAACTGTCAAAGGCCAACGATTACTATTTCTAGAAACATCAAAGTTAGCCGATAATTCATCAACTGTATCGACTCCACCTTTTGTCTTATTATAATACGTAATTATTTCCGTTTTTTTTTTATTACCTGTGTTTATATCGATCCTATTGTCATGGTGCATAGTTGAAAGTAAAAGTACAGATTTTCCTTTTTTTTGGATTTTTCCTCTACCCGGTTTTTCAAATCTTATTGTGTTTTTTGGAGGACTTAATGTTAATAACAGTATAAGTAAATCAATATCCTCTCCTATGACCACTACTTGGATATTATCGTCGGTGTTTCGTATAGCTGTATTGACAATAAGTAAATCAGCGTCATCTTCGGCTTGATGAACAAGAATACCCGAAGTCAAAAACTTTTCAGTCAACATTGTTATGCCTTATTTTGTTCTCGGTGTTGAATAAAAATTTTTCTTGAGTGGTTAGTACATCCATTGATTCTTCAAATATTATGTTTGTACTCGTATACATATTTTTTCGTCGCTGTCTTTCTGAATTTTTAATATTTAATTCGGTATTTGCGTATCCATCAAATAAAACTATGCAGTTAGATCCATAGTGATTTTCACGTAGCTTATATAATTTTCTATGATATTACCATACGTCGAAATTGAAAGCTATACAACACGATGCAATAAGAAACCTCCATCGATTACTACAATAACATTTTTGTCCAGAACATTGTATGTATTTGTTGTAGTAAAAAACACATCATATAAAATCGATTTTTTAGATTTTCGCATTTGACCTGATTCGTCGAACAATGAAAGAGGAATAGGTGATAACTCGTATTCAAAACATTCTTTGAGCTCTTCGTCAGTCTTAATTCTTATCATTATTCTTTGGAAGAGAATTTAACCTATAAAGATAAATTGAATGCAGTTATAACATCTGGTAAATTCGAGATAGCTAATAATACAGATAGTATGTCGATAAAGGAAAAAGAAAAAAACATATACATTTAAGTGCCCTACTTTACCAGGAGAGGACTACTGGGTAATTCAACATTAAAAAACTAGTAATATTATAGATGTTGCTTCTTAAGACAGGTAATATATTAATAATAATCATAATTAATTTTTATTTATAAACGGTTTTTTAATTTTAGATGGAAGCAAGCCGAATGCTCAATACAATTAACAATAACTAAACTCCGCGGAAATAAAGATGCTGTTATTAACAAAAAAATGCATGCTGTCGTAGATGATATTCTAACACGCTTTACAACGGATTCAGAAAACAAAATTACCGTGAGCAAAACTGATGTCAAACAAAAATGAAAATTACAAAAACACTATATTATATTACAATGAATTAAAAAAAAAAAAAAAATTAAATACATCTGCCCGATTTAAAAAGATGGGTATGCGTGTCCCCAGTATTTCGATGGTGTTGGGACAGGAAGCAGAGGTTGCTTCAACCAACACGAGGATGATGCGCTTGGGCCCTTCGATGTATACGCTGCTTGCAGCTGGGATCAGCCGGATTGATACCCTGGTGTGCTGGGTGGCGTCGGCGTTTGCGTACTCACCAGACGTGGTTGATCTTACCGGAAAATAAAGACGTTGTTAGAAAAGACCTGATGTACGGCACTGTATAGTCGAAGGAAAGGTGAGCCACCTTCACTGGTATGGCGGTCTTTTCGTTGTCAATACCAATGGGGTCGAAAGTGGAGACCTAATCGTCACCATCCATGTTGTTAATGTGGTAGTTCTGAAACAGTGACCGAGAAAGGTGTCTAGCGGCATGGCCGTGATGTAGGTGTGACATTGTATTAATCTCACAAAAATTTAAAAGATTTTTAAGTATACTTAAATAGTTTAAGTATACTTAAATACCTAACACAAACGGCACAAAGAAAAATTACAATCGTAATGATTCGGCTTGGCTTGTATGCTAACATGTATAGTTATATGGCACACTAGTTGTTAGTGCAACCGGTGGTGTCCGGAGAGGGAAATTGAAGGCAAAAACACTAACAATGATAATCCTCGATATATATATATATATATATATATAGATTATTAAACACTATATTATCATTACAATTAGGTATTTTTTAATCTAAAATGGCCGTATGGAAGCGTACACACACCTCCTTTTAATATAACTCTCTTATCATCATTTGTACTTAAAACCACTTTATTTACAGATTTTGAATACACTTGATGTTTGGTTGATTGCATTAAATTAATGTCACGATACTCTTCTATCTTACTACACTCGCCTGTCTCAATGGTATTTTCATTTTGTATTATAAACGAATATAAAATATTTTTATAATTTTCAAAAGACATATGTTTATCTACAATATATTTTTTAACTCCTTTCGCTTTTTTATACTCAACACCGTTCATTGTGTAAGCATACAATTTTGGACGCAATGATACAAATTCAGTCATTATTTCACTTTTTAATTCGTCTTTGAAATATCCAGGTATACTTTCATTTTTCGAATTGAAACAAAAATGATTGAGTGGATAATTGGAAGTGTCGAAATGATTGAGTAAGTTATATTTTAAATCTTTAAAAAAATCGTCTGTTTTTATACGATAAAGTAATGAATCGGTATCAGTATAAATCAATGATATATTTTTATCATATTTATTTTTCATTATATTGTAATGAAAATCATAAATTATTGTTTTCGAAATATCTAAAATTGTTAGTCCAACGTAAATAGGTTTATCGAATTTAATTTTTCCTTTAAACATATGAATCGCCATAAGGTTATTGGAATATATTGTACGGTCTTTAAAATTTGGTTTTATAAGATATCTACAAGCCATTTTATCACTTGTTACCAATTTTATGTCCATTCTTTTCCGTGGATTCTCCATACATTTTCCATAGACACTATTCACCATTAATTTCCAAAATTGACGTTCAAATTCATTATTAGATTTTACTCTCATACTTGTACATTTCATAACGTATGGTAACATCCATTTTGATTGTGTAAATCTAATTATTCTATGAATTTTAACAATTTTTAAACCATTATGTACCGCTTGTTTTAACATTCTATAATGAGCAATATAATTTTTTTTATGGTGTAAAGTAGTTAGGAGCTTTTTAACCTTTGAATTAGGTGGGTACGAATTTTGGGGTAAAAATGGTAGATCACTATGAGCATCATGAATGTTTTCCGGATAATCCACATCCACTTCTAATATATACCCATGTGGACCGTCTTCATCTATCGTTGTGATATTTAATGAAAAATCACTGTACCATTCAAAGTCTTTATATGGTAAACTAGCAAGCATTGATTTTCCATATAGATTTACATAGTCAAAATAGGATAAATATACGTTAGGTTTTTCTTTATCATACTCGGCCACATTCGGCAAATTTACTTTAGCATAACGCCTCACAGACTGACAAATACCTCCTCGAATTCCGTCCTCAATCATTAATAACATGGTATAGTCCTTTAACCTCTCAAGTTTAACTTTTGTAAATTGTAGCATTGCGTCAAAAGCGAAACTTGGTGCAGTTAAATAATATGATGCATCCAAATTAAATGTTTTTAAACAGATGTCTCTGAAATTTTCAAACACATCAGACAACAGTAATACGTCTGTTAATAAATATAAATCGCTATATTCACCTAACGTTTTTATGTTAAATGTTTTCCAAACTTTACATGCATGAATATAATCATCTTCAGAAATATGTTTATCTGTCAATGAGCTATAAAATTTAGATTTTGGTGGTAAGGAAGTTTCATTTAGTTTTTTCCAACAATTGACATACTCGTAAGGAAAAATTCCTTTACGAATAACTAGATTGAAATTATTACTTGAAAAATGTTTTCTAGCTTCACGGAATTTTGATTTTTCTTTAGCTAAATTATTTATTAATTTAGCTAACTTTTCAGACATAAATCTAAACGTGTCTACAAATTTTATATAAAATCCATCTTTGACTTGTTTACTGAAAGTTATATATTTTTCACAAGAATTTGGAATAACGTCAATATTCATATCATCATAACCGAGTTCATGTATGATGAAATGACTATCATATGATAAATTATGAAAATAGACTGGAACAAACGATGGACTTTGTGCTAAAAAATTACATCCAACACAAAGCGGTCTCAAATATTTACCCGTTAAATGAGAGTGATCTCGTACTTTTATTACAGAAATATGGTCGAACGTTTTTGAACAATGGTGACAAGTTTTGGCGTTTTTATACTCAATTTCTTCAGTTTTGGTTAATTTTATCATAGCTTTATTTGATTGATATAAATTATTTATTTTTATCGAAACATCAACTATTGATGACATAAATTTTTTTGCAGCGTTTTTTCCTCTATAAATTATTGGTTTTGTAGGAATTTTAAATTGATTAACTAATTTTTTAAGCTCAAGATCGTCAAAAATGTTTACGTAAAAACCATAACTCATAGGTTTATGATGATGTGTTAACATAGTTTTTGTTTTTGTTTGATCTTTGACTGGTACTAATAAACATTCAAAATCTGCATAAATAACAATGGGTAATCGATCTGAGCGATTAAAATGAGAAAACTTAATAAATTCATCATCATGTGGCTCAACCATTACTGGTATACATAACTCATGATTTTCACAAACTAATTTATGACGATCGAGCGCAAGTTGACCCCAAGGTTTAGCTTTATTTGGTTTACTACTAAAAGTGGTAAAGCATCGTTTACAAATTATTAATTTAGAGGAGTGCTTAGTTTTTTGGGAACGGATTAAACGTGAAAAATTTTGTATAAAGCTATAATGTGTTGATTTTTCATTACGTGAAAAAAACAAATCAAAATGGTCTGACTTTTCATTTTTACTAACACGAAGGGGATAAATGAGACCGCTATCGTCAGCGCTATATACATTCACACTTACATTATTGATTTTCTCAAATTTTGTTATTTGTTTTATCGGTGTAGGAAAATTTATACAATTAAAATTAAGACCACTACTTTTTTCTAAAAAATTAAACATTTTTTTACTGAATTTTGATTTATTTAAGTTTTTATTAAATTTTGATAAAATAGCATATTTAAAACATTCATCGTCACTATTTTTAACATTTATAATTGATTTTTGTAATTTTATGAAAGTGGCACCACCTAAAAAATTAATTTTATTAGTCCGTAGTTGTATGCCATCCAAACTAATTAATCTCCATCCAGATCCTTTTATTAAAGACGATTCTTGTTCAATCAGTAGTTTATTAAACATATCGTTTAAAAGTTTTTTGAAATTAGACCCAGAAAATCAAATAACATTTTTCGCTTTAAAACCAACATTACGTATTTCACCTGTTATTATATTTTCATAAACCGAACCAACAAATAAATTAAATTTTAAAAACGACGAAAAACATATTTCTTTAAGCTTACAAGTTAATACTGAGGAACCGAAATTTGAATAAAAATCTGAATAAGCAAGTTGTTTTACCTCTATAGGCTTAGGATTTATACGTGCGTTTCTAATATAATAAGTGTAGCCCATTCACTTGATGCCCAAACAGTTTTGTCCCTAACAAAACGTTCGATTGATGCATGCACTGAATCTACCGGCATGTAAGTATGGCCCGGCAATAGAAAAACGATTTTTATCTCTTTAATGTACGTGAATTGACTTTTGAGTGATTTTGAAATCATAGCTAACATAGCACGATTTTTGTTTTGGCCGGTGCACGAGTCACAATATAAAGCTACGTATTCATATATTTTTTTGATATCTATATCGGTTAAATAGTTGTGTATACATGTCACAATTTCATTACATCCTCTTTTTCCGTTTATTTCTCCCCATAAATAAGCATAAGCATTTTGCGTTCCCGATTCGTAAATGGTGCAGTTATAAGAACTAAACTTCCTACTATAGTACAAATTCATATTTTGACCTGATGGGCTACTCAATACTTTCTGTAAATCAAAACTCGAGCACAAAAAATTCCCTTTACACTTTGAAATCTGTTGATCAAACAAAAACATAGACTTACATTCTTCTTTTTCGTATAAATGAAGTTGATTTTTTGTATCTTCGGATTCATTTAGTTGTCGGCTCATAATAATATTTTCAATTTTACAACACCAAGTACATTTATCCTTTTTAGGGACATGAAAACCGATATTATATTTTTCTTTAAACAGCTGATTGAAAAGTGTTTTTTTTATGTAAGTACCGTTACTTTGTTTACAAAAATCAATGTAAAGCTTATATAATCTAGAGCAATTTCCTAACTCTGACGGTAAATATTTTTTAGTCGTTGAGGCTCGGCAATAGTGTGATGGTACCGCTGGGAGCTGCTGTATAAATTTATCAAAATTTGCCATAACATCATCAGACGTTTTATTTTTTGGACGTCTTGAACCACGTCCATCTTTTTTCGAAGTTCCTGTAGGGGATCGCTTTGAAAGTGTATAAGTTAAACATTTTTGTGTCATATCCAAAGTTTTTAACAAAAACTGTTGACATACCCGCTTTGGTTCACTATTGCACGATAAATAATATTCTCTAGTTACATTACGGCGACTAGTACCTTCAACTCTTTTCCTTTTAATAGCAATTTCTTTGGTAGATGATAATAAATAATCCCGTTGTCTTTCATAACTACCTAATCCCCAAAAATTGGAAAAAATAATTTGTCTCTCTTCTTCGGTGATTTTATTCGTACACTTGTTAGGACATTTTGAATTAGCGCAAGGGTTATTTTGAACTTTCTTACCATTACCATGGACACGGTTGTGTTTTACCTTTATTTTTTTATTAATAATTTTTGGCTTTTCCAAACCACTTTTTCCTATCTGTGTTAGTTCATCAACAATAACAACATCATTGCATTCTAAATCACAACTTGAAGTTTTTTTATCGGATTCTATAGATGGAATTTTGAAAAGTTCTCGTGAACAACTAGGTTTTTGACAATTAGTTATAATAATATCACTAACATCAGAAACAGTAAATGAAGTATTTTTATTCAAAACCATACATGGTGGTAACCAATCTGTTGTATCTCTAGTACACTCTGACGGACATAATGTCGGTGACTTATCAGATAATAATGTATTTTTAGCAATAATATTATTTTTGGTAACAGGAACTTCAGATTTTTTATAAACGTTTAACTCTTTATTTTCAACTGCCATAATATCTTTATAAACTAGACCATTAAAAAAATTAGCACGATCAAAGTTGTCGTTTTGTTTTGATGGAAAGTTATTTTCAATAGTGCTAGACGAATTATTTATAGCATTCATCATTTTTTTTATTCTTGAACCCATTTTTAAACTAAATAAACATAATAAAAGGTACAAACAGTTAATTAAACTATAACTATTAACTAATCAATTACTATAATATTTGTACTATTGCTTAACTACTACGGTGACATTTAGACACAGTCATGGACTGGAAAACAAAACTTATCAAGACATTCCTACCTACTAATAATGGGAAACATAATTTTAAAATATTATACCTAGGCCATTATGATACTTGTATTATGATACTTGCATTTATGTAATAGTATTTATTACATAAAACTTACTTGAAATCAAGGATCTTGAATGAGTGGAACGTGTAGCCACTGTAAGCAGCTCGCAAATACGTAATGCGTATCAATTATTATTCGTTATCATAAATTATCATCAATACCATTATTCTGATGTTAGCAACAAAATGTCGTTTACAACATCATATTAAATTATTTAATAGTCGTTTACGCCTAATAAAAGTCGTTTACGCCCGATAACAACTACACACCTGATATTGAATGGCGGTTACGCTAAATATTTAAACATCGATAGTTATTCGTAAAAAAATCGTACCGATACAATCGTTGGCTCTATCGATAAAGAATCGTGGCGTTTACGCCAAAATTATATTAACTCATTTTCGGCCAAAATGTCGTTTACGCCCTTTTTCCCTGTAGCCGTCGATGTATAGATCGTCCCATCCGAGATTCGATCTGTTGTCACGAATATCACACATTTCATATGCCTACCTAACCTACGCACTAGTCAACCTACCTACCTATCAGATGTAATAAGTGGAAGAATAAAAGAATATTAAACATCGATTTTAAGAGTTAATATTAACTACTGATATAGAAATATGATTAAAATTATGAACCAAGAATCCAAGAATCTAGTTAATGAACTAATTTTAATTTCATCAGATATACCTATTGTGATTTTTTGTAAAATTTCTACTTAATCTCACAAAAATTTAAAAGATTTTTAAGTATACTTAAATAGTTTAAGTATACTTAAATACCTAACACAAACGGCACAAAGAAAAATTACAATCGTAATGATTCGGCTTGGCTTGTATGCTAACATGTATAGTTATATGACACACTAGTTGTTAGTGCAGCCGGTGGTGTCCGGAGAGGGAAATTGAAGGCAAAAACACTAACAATGATAATCCTCGATAGCCCATTATCCTGGGTATTTTCTTAAAATATATTTTTAATAATATCTCATTTATTATATTTAATGCTATTGCAATAGTTTTACATGTTTACCCACAGTTGAAAATAGTATATTATCATGTATGTCGTACATTATTACATTGTTATACAGATATTTTCGGAATATGACTTTCCAATATTATAGCGTGATTATTAATAAATTATGGCATATATATTAAACATTATAATGTCGATTCTATGTTTCATAATTAACATCTATGTGATGTTACTTATTGACATAAATAACTTTATTTTTATGAAATGGTTATAGAACATCGCACTGATGTTGGTAAGTGATGTTTTTTTGTGATCTAAATTCAACATCGCGACGATGCTGTGTAACTCGCAATGCACAGTGGATTGTTTTTAATTTGTTCAATAAATAAGGTTTTACAAAGAAACTGGATTTCCAGGTATTATTGGTTGTGTTGACTGCACTCATGTGGCAATCGTACCTCCATCAACTAACTTAAATCTACATGAAAATCAATATCCAGAGTATATTTATGTGAACCGCAAAGGTTATCATTCAATTAACGTTCAATTGGTAATCTTTTAAAACAAATTTATAATTAAATTTATATAAGTATATACTATATAGCAATGATTGTAATTTAATTTCTAAATATTTACACACTCGTTTATAAATTTGTGATTCAAAACTCAATATTTTGAACGTTAATGCACTTTTTCCTGGAAGTACGCATGATATCCACGTTTGGAATAATAGCTCAATCTTTAAAACACTGCAAGAACTACACAGTCGTAATTAAAAGATTTTTTTTATTAGGTTAGATTTTTATCGTGCTCTCCTTGCTGATTGACAATAATTTATTAAAAAATGTAACACTACTACTTTAGTTACTAAATAAAGTAACTTAATATTTGGATTTTAGTTTATAGTAATTAGGTAGGTATTTTTATGTTTTTCTTACAAAAAATATTAGGAGATTCTGTATATCCTTTGCGCCAATGGCTGCTGACGCCAATTGCTAATCCTACAACAAATGCAGAAATCTATTATAACCAGAGACAAATGTCAAGCAGGAGCATTATTGAACGATATAATGGAGTCTTAAAAATGCGATTTCGGTAACATTTCTTTTAATTTCATTTTAGATTCCAGTATGTACCTATATGATTATGCTTTTTAGGTGTCGACTAAAAGATAGGACTTTGCACTATAAGCCTGAAAAAGCATCATTGATAATTAATGCGTGTATAGTCTTACACAATATTTGTATCGCCAACAATGTTTCATTGCATGAGGATGAAGATGAGATTAATAATTTGAGTATAATAGAAGATGATGCAATATTAGATGATAATCATAATATCAACAACCGAAACATAGAATTAAAGCGCTTTACACACTACCTGATTTGGTCGGGCCAACAGGATTCTGACCAAATCAGACGTTGCGTACACACAGTACGACCACCACACGATGTAGTCAGTCTAGTTCGTGTGCACTACTTGTGGTGTTCGCATGTTGTTGAATTTGTTTAAGAGTGTATTAATTATATTAATTTTTTGTAATATTAATTTATTTTAAATTCGTGGTCAAAACAACTCCTTACTCCACAATAGATTATTATCAGGTCTATACACAAACCACGATCTATCATGGCTCCGTTATCTAACCAACAAAAATTGGGAATTTGTCTAACAGCATTATCATTGTCATTGACGGAAGAAAAGAAAAAACGAAGAATGTGGGCAAAAAAATGGTTAATTGAACGAAGAAAATTCAGCCACATGACATTACTAAAAGAATTGGATGGTGATGATTTTCGTACCTATTTAAGAATGGATTCCAATTGTTTCGATGAATTACTAAATTTAGTAAGTCCATTTATCACTAAACAAAATACACATTTGAGAGAAGCTGTCAGTGCCGAAGAAAGACTTGTTGCAACACTAAGATATCTGGCATCAGGCAGAGAATATAATGATTTAAAATTCAGTACTGCAATTTCACCACAGTTACTGTCAAAAATAATACCAGAAATGTGCCATGCTATTTTTAAAGTGCTGAGAAATTTTTTAAAGGTAAGAACAATTTTTTTATAAATTAACATATTTACCAGTTTAATCAACAATTACTTGTAAAATATTAAATTTACACAGTCATATATATATATAATATATATATATATATATATATATATATATATATATATATATATATATATATATATATGTATAAATACAATGTTTAAAGCTCTTATTTATTATAATAATAATATAATAATAAATACGATGAATAATATTAGATAAGAAATAGTGTAAATATTAATAAAAATAAATGAGATGTCTTAATTATTTCTTTATTAATATGGCAGATAAAAAAATAACAACAATACATTTTTATAAATTGAAATGTTTTATTCTTATTCAAGTTATATTATTATAAATATTATATTATTATTACAGATTCTTGAACAATAAAAATTCATTCACATTATATGAATGTTGTATATTATTTGGATCATTTGGTATTTCATTTGATGTAGGACTTAGTATGGTTGTTACTGGTGAAGTATGAGAAGTGTCTGAATGCAAAGAAATCATTGTAGAACTAGGTGATGGTGTTGAATAGTTATAAGGCATGGTTGTTGATACTGTTGAAGTATGAGAAGTGTCTTAATGCAAAGAAATCATTGTAGAACTAGGTGATGGTGTTGAATAGTTATAAGAATTAGCATAGCCGCTTAATGAAATTGATGAACTTAAAGTCAATTTTTCCAATTTTCCGTAAAAAATAACTTCTGATATCAACTTTTCAGCAATACATTTTTGAGTTTTTGTCATTTCTATTAGCTGCATACCAATAGTTTTCCCATATATGTCCTCTGGGCTATCTACTTTAGACATTAAAAGTTGTGCGCTTTCAATTAAACTTTCTTGTTGTTGTTGCAACTTTGTACCACGTCGTTTTTTACCCAATGTAGTTGATGATTCATTTACAATGCTTTGTGTTTCAGATACCTACAACAGAAATTGAATGGTTAGAACAGGCGAAACAATTTGAAACCCAGTGGCAGTTTAATAATTGTGTAGGCGCAATGGACGGAAAGCATGTCCTAATCAATAAACCACCAGGAACTGGATCTCTATATTATAACTATAAGGGTACATTCAGTGTTGTTTTATTTGCAGTTGTTACAGCTGACTACAGATTTATGTATGTTCATACTGGTGTAAATGGGAGTGTTTCCGATGGTGGTGTTTTAAAACATACAACATTTTATAAAAAACTAACTTCAGGAGAACTAAATCTACCACAACCTAAGTTGCTTCCTAATACAGATACACAAGTACCGTATGTTTTCTTAGGTGATAATGCATTTGCGATATCTAAACACATTTTAAAACCATTTCCTCAAAAAAACTTAACACATGACAAGCGCATTTTTAACTACAGACTATCACGCGCGAGAAGAGTAGTTGAAAATGCTTTTGGAATTTTATCATCGCGTTTTCGATTGTTTAAAAAGCCGATAATGGTTGACGTTAAAAATATTGATATAATAATTCTAGCATGTTGCGCTCTGCATAATTTTTTAAGCAAAAAGTCAAAAAATTACATAACAAATAACTGTGTAGACAGAGAAGATTTTGAAAGTGCTACACTCCGAGGAGGTGTTTGGCGGCAGGAACAAACATTGTTAGATGTAAATCAATGTAACCAATCAAATACAGAAGAAGGCAAAACCGTCAGGAACACATTCAAAGATTATTTTAATGGCATAGGCAGTGTAGATTTCCAAGAAAAGATGATAAATGTATTGGGAGACTAAAATTTGTAGTAAAATATATATATGTTTTTTTGAAATTAATGTAAACATTTAGTCTGTAGTCTTAAATTTGTACCTAAAAATATAAAATATATGATATAATATATTATTATATATATATTATGTATATAATATTTTTTTTATTATAATATAATTATATATATATTATTATTTATTATTATATTTATAGGTACAAATTGTATTGTATTATATTATATATTATATATACAACATATAGTACTTATAATTAAGTATTTTTCAGTAATCTAACATAAGATATATTTTTTATCAATGATACATAGTTTATGTTACATTATACAAATTAATAATACAATATAATATAGGTATTTTCAATGAATATAAATTAAGATAATGTTACCTAGTTAAATGTATTATGTGATATTGTTTTAATTTTTAATAAATAAATAAAAAAAATAAATCATTATTATAAATCATTATTACCTCATCATCATCACTGAAATCGATAGTGTCAATTCCACTTATATTTGAGTTTTCTTTTTCATTTAGAAATGTTAGGTATTCAAAATACCATAAAGATGGCACATAAATATCTTTTAGACCAGCACCAGTTCTTTTACTATCTTGTACCTGCAAGTTAAATTATAAATAATAATGTGCAATACTATATTAGGATATTATAGTGGTTTGTATTAAATAGCTGTATATTTTTGTGTGTGTACCTATACAATTATAATTTTTATATATATATTTATTTTTAAGTCAAAGTTATTATGCCTATGGCTTTTCTTTGACATAATTTAAATTCATTATATATAATTATTTCTTTTATAAATAATTGAGTTTTCATTTATTGATATAAATTATTAATTTTCTTATTTATAAAGTATTAACCTTACTACCTTAGACAATTTTTGTCTTTATTGTTTTAAATAATAATAAATAATGAATATTAAAATTACTTACTTTTAAACATAATTGATTTGTTTACCTTTTTAAATTCTCTTTTGTATGCAGCTCTCATATTCTCAATTTTCTTTTTTACTGTTGCGATACTAGCGTCATTGTCTATTATTTTTAATTTTTCTTTTAATACCTCAAGCGCCTGGTTTCTTGCATCCCTGTTACTGTACTGCTTACAAGTAATATCCCATAAACATGTAAAAGATTTGTACAGTTCTAAAAAATCCGAAATCACTTCTCGTTCTGTTAAAACAGCAGCCATTGTAAAATGTATTAACGAATTAACGAATCAACGAATTAATGTATTAACTAATTTTGAAATTAACTGGAGGTAGATACTAGGTACAGACGTGTTATCATGTTAACCTCAATAAACCAACTGAAATCCGCCCGACAGAGATACACACTATATGATTTGGTCGGTCGGTCAGGCGATCAGATGGTATGGCCACCTGACAAGACCCGACAGGATCATGGTCAGACGACACGTCTACACACGACCTGATACAACATCCGACCTGACCAAATTATCCTGTCGGCCCGACCAGATCATACTGTGTGTAGGGGCCTTAACACTAGGAAGAAAACAGAGGGATAGAGTTGTACAATATTTATTTAACACGTTCCATGCCGCTGCCGTATTATTGTTTTGTTCATAATAGCCGCACGGAAATTCCGCCGCGATAAGGAATGACAATTACGTGTTGTCACCGGCCATGTAGGCAACATTATAATAGCCGCACGGAAATTCCGCCGCGATAAGGAATGACAATGACGTGTTGTCACCGGCCATGTAGGCAACATTATACTGTTTTATTATTATTTTTATTTTAGACAAATTTAAAACCACAAATTAAATAACGAAATATATTTTCATAAACAAGACATAATTTTATTTATCTTTAAACACATTTTCTTTATGAAATATTTCAGCTACTTTCCTTTATAATTTTCCTTTTTATAAATTAATGGTACAAAATAATATACAATAACAACTCTCAAAACATAATAAAATCAAATATATTATAACAGCTATTTTCCTTTATAAATTATTAGTAAAAAATTATAAACATTAAAAACTCTCGAAACATAGTAAAATAAAAATAATATTACAGCTCCTTTTATTTATAAATTTCCTTTTTATAAATTAATAGTATAAAATAATAAACAATAACAACTTAACTGAAGTCTTAAAATTATATTTTCGTCTTTATTATAAATATGTAATGCATTAATATTAATATTAATTATGAATGAAATTCTTCAAAACAATTTTCCAAACAAAGTGCTGGTTCACCATCACAACAAGGACAGAAATATATAGTGGTCACCCTTTTTTTTCCTTTAGAATAACATAGTTTACATCTTTTTCTCAAATACACATTTTTACTATTTTTTGGTAATTTTTTTGGTAAATGAATTGGTTTTGTTTGAGATTCTAATGATAAACTAGGTACAATATTATGTGATTCACATAAACTCGAAATTACTGATAGTCTGAAATCATAAAAGGTCATTTTTTTCTCATTTTTTATGAAAAGGTTATATGAGTTTAAAATAAAAAGTTGAAAAAAATGAATTCCAATTTTTTTATACCATCTGATAGTCTTCCTCTCACATGGATAATAAGACATCATTTGGTCTTGTTTATCAACACCCGACATATATTGATTGTATTTAGAAATGGCAAGTGGTTTCATTTTTGTTTGTCTTTTCCTATTTGCAACCTCAACCATCTCATTTTCAAACTCTGAACTAATCATTAATACATCTCTTCGATCTCGCCACTTCAACACACACACACCTTTTTCTGTATACTTACCAACATTCTCTCCTACTTTTAATTTTACAAAAGTAATTTCCTTAGGATTATACTTCCTATTTTGTCTCAAAGTCCCAGTACAATAAGTTTCTTTACTCAAAAGATTATGGGCTAATTTAATACTATTATAGTAATTGTCCATGTAAAGTGAACGGCCACTACATAAAAGTCCTTCCATGAGTTTTTCAACCACGTACTCGGTGTGGCAGCAATCCAATGACATATCATGTGCTTGCCCTGAATATATCATTACTCGGTGAACAAGACCTGTTAACATGTTTAGTTTAATTCCATATTTATGACGTTTGTTTTTAAGATATTGCCGAAAGATCAGTCTGCCACGAAATAGAACCATAGATTCATCCAACGATAAATTTTTACTTGGTTCATACACTTCTTCCATTTTCTTATTGAAATAGTTAACAATATTTTCTATTTTATTTAATCGATTATTAATATCAGAATGAGAAAAGTGTAGAGCTCTCAAAATGAGCATGAATCTATTTCTACTCATGTGTGATCGAAAAAATTTTAAATCAAATAATTCACTTTTTTTCCAGTAGTCTTCTAAGCGGTGTGTTCTTATGGTTCCGGTATGAAAAAGTAACGCTAAAAATATTTTCATTTCTTCTACAGAAGTATCTTTCCATTGAGAAATTCTACTAGTTGAATTTCCAGAAGAAGCTAAAAATATTTCAACAGCGTATAAATTAGTTTCTTGCACAATTAATTCGATGAGTTCATCGGTAAAAAGCATACTAAAATAATCAATTGGATTATTTCCCGGTGGTCGTGTTTTTAAACCAGCAACTTTAGAAAACGGAAATTTGGTAACCTGCGGTGGATCATCCACCCACACATAATTGTTGGATTGCCTTTCTACCGACTGAATTCTAAATACTGCATTATTAACTATTTCATTTTCTACACTAGGATTTTCATTGCCTTCAAGATCACAATCCTCATCAGCTGAATCTCCTTCTCCCAAGTCTGATTCTGAACTTAAATCAAAATCTTCGTCCGAGTTCTCCAAAATGTTTAACAACTCTTCATCGGTTAAAACTTTATTTACATTTCCTAAATCTTTCCACGATGGGCCAGGTGGAAGGTCCATTTTAATAATAATAATTTTAAATGTTCGAACTGTAAAAAACAGTAATATGCATGAAAAGTTAGATTTAATATAATTTATCATAAATAAATAACAAAATTGTTAATTACTATTGTTTTATTAGCAAAAAATAAATATAATATAGAAAAAAACTTACTTTTTTCGTTTTATTTGAAATTATGACAAATTATCACTCAATTTTAAATCCAAGTATACGAAAATGTTCCTGAAGTGTTCATCAATAGAACGACGAAAAATTGTGCGTGTATGCGCAAAGCCGACGGAAAAAAGACTGATCGAAAGTAAACATCTCGGATGACAACAACGTGTTGTCATCGGCATGGAACGTGTTAATAGAAATGACGTAGTATAATAATATTAATATTATTGTTGATTAATTATTTATTAATAATAATATTAATATTGTGATGTTATATACTTTTACTTTTCATTGAAAATCTATATTTTTCTTCTCTTTAGAATAATCACAAGGACCAAGGAAATAAAATAATAATACAATTTTCTAATAACATACTTTTATTATTTAAATAATTTTCTTGTCCACACTTGTAACAAACATTAAATTATAATAATTGGTTAATTTTAAATAAAACTATGTAATAATAATAATAAACAGCCTTTTCCTGACTTAGTTGGACTTTATAACAAAGGATATAAAATAATAATATATTTCTTAATAACAAACATTTTTTTAGATAAAAAAAATTAATAAAACACTTTTTTGTCCATACTTGTAACATTAAATCATAATTGGTTAATTTTAAATAAAAATGTATAATAATAAAAATAAACAGCCTTTTCCTGACTTAGTTGAACTGCATAAGGCTCGTTTCACACTTATATGGTTTGATTTGGTTCGGTGCGTATTCGATTCGTTTTCGGTAGCGCCTAAAATGAATGAAAACTCTTCACACACACTCGGTTAGTATAAGGTTTGATTTTACGACCGAATCATCGAATACGCAGTACTGAATTTTTTACTCACTTTTACCACAATGCTCACTATGGAGAAAAGACAAATTGCTGCCATGTTATTTCTCTATAGAAGAATCAAAAAATGAAAGAGGAATAATCGACTGCACTGGGTACACCCTATCCTCACCAAACTGGTGGAATTTGGTGCATTTTATACCCTTTTTCCGAAATTAAGGGAGCACGAAGACAAATTTTCAAATTACTTCAGGATGTCTACGACATCATTTGATGAATTACATTTGAAGTTAAAGGACAGTATTCAACGCCAAGATACATTTATGCGCGAATGTAATCAACCATTTCAGATCACTTTGAGGTAAGTCAATAAGATAAATAATTAAACAGAAATGCATTTATTTTGAAATAAAATAATATTTTGATAATAATATTTTGAAATGACAAATGAACTAAATAATGAAATTAAATATTATAATTAAACAATGTAAATTTTAAATTAAATTAAAAAAATGATCTGAACTATCATCGGAAACCAAACAGGAGCTGTAGCTAGAGTTTGGGCTTGAAAGATAGTGTGCTGTAATATTCTCATAGTATGGATCAGCGGATATTTGCGGTTCAGTTCGTAGCTGGGAAACTGAAGTACTACATAAAGGTGAATGTCGGTTGTGGACCGGTTGTGTTTGCTGCTGACACTTCCGCTCCCTGATGTTCTTAACGATTTTTAATACCTCCATTTGAAAGTCAATTGTGTCAATTTCATTAAAATCTTCAAGAGAAGAGAGTAATCCTTTGAAAAATGATAGGTGCCGATTTACTGGTTCTCTTAAAGCTGAAATCATTTCTAATTCAACAGGATCCATTTTTCGTTTCTTTATAACGGGTTTTTTGAAAGGTGATTTAGGTTTTTCAGCCGCTCCATCACTCGATGTACTTGGGACTTGTTCCACAGGATCCTCTCCTGTTTCAACCATGGCATCCTCATCACCACAATCGTCAATATTTTGTGACAAAGTGTCTTCTGTATTTCTTTCTTGGAATATTTTGTCGAGGAATTGCAACTGAGATGAATAAACGTAGGCTTTTACTTTTACCGCCCCGGATCCGGATTTCTTAGCAGCCTTAGTTTTTCCTAAGAATTTTCGGCACGAGTCTCTCACTTGCGTCCACTTTTTTAGAACATGTTTACTTACAAATAAGAATTGAAGTAACTAACTAATCGAAAAAATATATAATTTCACTATTCAATGTTTAGATGCGACATTTTTTAATTCTATTATAATTTTTTTTATCTTATTTATTAATGACACCTGAGGTTCGTAGAAAGATTGGTTTTGATGGTTTGGGTTGAAATAACTAAAAGACACGGTTGATATCGGAAAAAAGTACCTTTTTATTGTTTGAAAAGAAAAAGAAAGTTATTCGGAAAAATAAAAACACGGTATGATTTTACTAATAACTAATGGGACTCAAGCGTGTGGTATAAGACAATACAATGCCAGAATTACTCCGACTATTGTATTATGGAGGTCTTTTATATATCAATGCCGGAATAACTCTGACTATTGCACCATGGATTGGATATATACCGCACGTTGAGTCCGGGAGGGAGACTGCCTTTCGAGCCATGCAAGTCTGCCTGGGTAGGTCTTGCTCCGGCGCCTGAAAAGGCAGTGAATGGTATCGGTTCGACCTGTGCTTTGCCCTTTTATACCCATCGCGAGGTGGCAACGGCATACTCGCAGGCGATGGATAAAGCAGTCGTTGCGACCGGTCGAACGATGTACAAAGCTGGACAAAGATAAGATAGATAATTAATAACAATTTTAATGAGGTTGATAAATATTTGGGTTGTACAGATAATGATAAATTTAAATATGGATAAGAATAATTTAGGTTTGTGTATATATATATATATATATATATATATATATATATTCGTGGAAACATTTATATTGTATTTATTGATTAATTTATGTTCTGTCGAAAAAAAATAAAGGCATAAAAACGTTGACTTAAAAAATAAAAATTGAAAATATAAAAATTTATACATACAGCTATTTAATACAAACCAACATATGATATGCATATATAAAATATAAGTATTATATGTATTCTTAATTTATTTTTTTATAAAGTATTAATCTAAAAAAATGTTTTGTGAAAATTTTTTTTTATTTATTTTAGATACTTGGCTAGTGGTTGCTCTTTCATGGATTTGCATTATACTTTTCTCCTCGGGGTTTCAACTATCAGCAAGATCGTTAGAGTAGTTTGCTGTTCTATATGGTCAGTGCTACGAGCAGAATGTATTCCAGAACCAGATGAAGACAAATGGAAATCAATTGTCTAGAAATTCGAAACTCGCGCCAACTTTCCAAATTGTATTGGTGCAGTTGACGGTAAACACGTCAGAATAGTCCATCCCCTAAATTCAATGCATATAAATTATAAAGGATTTTCATCTATAGTTCTGATGGCTTAAGCGGATGCAGATTACCGATTTGTTTACGGAAATATTGGAGCGTATGGAAAGGACTGCGATTCTAAGGTTTTTCAAAAATGTCAATTGTGGAGATCTATTGTTAACGGCACCATGTATATACCTGAAGACAAGTGTCTTTCAGGCTCGCAAGACCAAAAAATTCCTTATTATCTAGTAGCAGATGAGGCTTTTGGTTTACATAAGCATCTCCTAAAATCGTACGGTGGACATAGTTTAACAATCAAAAAAAGGATATTCAACTATCGGTTATCTAGAGCACGCAGGTACGTGGAATGTACATTTGGAATATTAAGTAACAAATGGAGAATCTTCCATCGTGCAATTAACTTAGATCCAGACTTTGCTACGGATATAGTGAAAGCTTGTGTAGTTTTACACAATTTCGTACGTGACCGAGACGGCTTTGAAACGGAAGATATGTTGTCTATTACAGGACATGAAAGTGACCCAGGAAATACCCCAGGGGACAGTGGCGTACCCAGGATTTTCAAATGGGGGGGGGGGGCTAAACAAAGTAAATTCAAATTTGACATCATCTTAACAAACAATTTTCAATAAAGTCTTATAACAGTTAATTGTAATATTTCATTATAATATAATTCTTATAACACATACATAATATATTAGTGATATATTTAATTAGTAGGAACTAGGAAGTAGGGACTGATTTATTATACAAAATATGTTATACGATAAATTATTTTATTTTATATAGGTAACTTCAAAATACATATTTTATTTTTTACATTATTTGCTCCAGTCTTCTAATTGCATCCTTCTGGGTGCCTTTTTGGAAAATAATTTAATTATTTCATCCTCACATAGTAGTTCTTTTTTGTTAATATTTGTTAATGCCAATCCATTGAGTCGTTCTTCCGACATGGTTGAACGTAGATATGTTTTTAATCGTTTTAGAGTTGAAAATGTACGTTCAGGCGTTGCCGAGGTGACTGGCAATGTCGCAAACAATTGTAAAAGTATTTTTATATTTGGTACGACAGTTGTGCAATGGGGTAATGTATCAATAGCTGAATCTGTTTTAATTTGCTTATTTTTCCATTGGTGTCTCCAAATGCGCAACTCTGCTTTAAGAATAGAATTATCATCAGTTGAAAGATCTTGAGCATAGATAAAAGCCGCTTTCAAAATAGTTTCATCATCGTACATACTAAAATTTGATGGAATAAGTCCCTGTAAAGGTATTATATCACTAAGTCGTTGATTAAATCGTGCATCCAATTCTTGAAGGATGAAATAAAGAAAAGGAAGAAACACTGATACTTTGAAGTATGTTTCTGGATCTTTTGAATTTATATTTATTCTTTGTGTTTGCCTACCACATATCCGAGGCATGCATATTTCTACATTTGCTAAATTTGCAATATCAGAAACATCCTTAAAAATTTGTTTAAAGTGTCCATCTGCACCTTCTCGAAGCTCTTCTAGTGCACTTCGAATAACCATTACGTCGGATAATGCTTTAGAAATATCTTATTGTTTGCTCTGAATAGAAATACTGAGTTGTAAAGTGTAGGCAAAACAAGTTACTGTAACTTCAAGTGCAACGAGAAAATCAGTTTTCGTCACTGAATTTAAATATAATGCTGCTTTGCATGAGCTTTCAGGATTAGGATCATGTGAAATATCTTCAAGAGCATGCACTACATAAACATACAATTGTTTAAATGTAATCAATGCGTCATGACGCTCAATCCAACGTGTCTCGCACAGTGTTTTCAATTTTTCTTTTTTTTGTGAATTATTGCTATCGCTTAAAATAACTGATTTCAATTTATCAGATCTCTTAGCTGAAGCAGAAAAAAAAGCAGCAATACTTGATACAATTCCCATCATATTTTTTATCGAGGAAACATTACAGGCCTTGGATAAGCAAAGGTTCAAAGAGTGGCTAAAACAATGCGTATAGAATGCTAGTGGTTGCTCATTTAAAATCAGACTTTGGACACCATTATGTTTACCAGACATGTTTGCTCCTCCATCATAACCTTGTCCTCTAAGATTATCTATGCTAAGACCAACTTCTTTAAGTTTTATTAATATTGCATCTTTTATTGCTAAACCAGTAGTTGAAGTCATTTTTACAAATCCCAGAAAATCTTCTCTAAGTATCCAAGATGACGTATCTGCATATCGTATACATACTGTCATCTGTTCAGTAGTGCTAATGTCAGTAGTTTCATCACATAGTAATGAAGAAAATCGAAATTGTTTGACTCGTTCAACTATTTTCCCTACAATTACATCACCAATCAAATCAATTATCTCATTCTGGACTTTGGGACTGATCATTGTGCAGTTTTTAGGGGAAGTTTCAAAGTGTCTTTGAAGTTCTGTATCACCACTGTCTACCCGAAAAGCCAGAAGTGCACGAAGAACACCTTGTTCACCAACTATACAAGAACTTCTAACACTTTCTAATGATAAAGAACCAGTTTCTCGATGACCAAGCAATGGTAAATTATTTCTAGCACAGAATAATATTGTCTTAACAATTGGTATCAGCCTTTTTTTGTTGCTCTCAATCGTTTGTTGTAGATGCTTATCAAAGAGTACATCAACTGTTTTTTCAAACCCACTTTCAAAATTGATTAGGAAGTCGTTTGCTCTTTGAACAGAAAGAAGATGATATTCTGTTTTTGAATGTTTGTTGAAGTCATTCTTAGCATCTTTAAACTTTAACATAGGTGCAGTTACTAATTTTCCCAAATTCTAAAATTATGTATTAAGTTTTAATTAATATGTTGTATTTTAAAAAGCAGGGACGTAGCCAGGATTTTATTTCGGAGGGGGTCAAACCAAAAAAAAAAAAAAAAATAAGGTTGTCAATGAACAAAAAATATATTATGTGTACAGGCGTGTTACACATTTCGGGGGGGGGGGGTCCGGACCCCATGGACCCCCCCTGGCTACGTCCCTGTTAAAAAGTAAACTAAAAATCATTAGGTACCTATATAAGTTTAATACATAAGCATAAATTTACCTGTCTGCCTATTCCACCACCAGAAAAAGCAAACAAAACGCAAAATTTACAATAGGCTCCTTTATGTATATCACTATAAGCAAGCCAAGAATATTGTGTCAAATACTTATGCTGAAATTTTCTTTTTTGTTTGCCTTCTATGTTCTCTGGAAAATTAAAATCTAATGGAGGTATCCAAATGTGTTTTAAACAATCAACAATTTCAGACTTTTTCAGCGTTCGGTTCATTATGAAGCAAGCAATATCATTCTTGTAAATTTCATTTTCAGTCATAGCAGGCATTGATAAGGACTAAGAATACAAATATACAATGTCTATGATTTAAAACTTACAAAGACAGCAAAGCAAATAATAGTTAATTTTAATTTTATCAATAATTATATCTAATAAAAATTTGCACCTAATGAATTGTACTTAGTAATGCAACGATAAGCATTATATAACTATTATAAATTACAATGCTCTATTATTCTATAATTATTAGATAATTTAAAATGACTTACTGAACTTTTCAGGGTCTCATTTTTTAATAAATTAGGATTGTCAACTTCTATACTATCGGGCAAAAGGCTGTCCTTTTTTATTTCAATATTACTACAACCATCCTAAAAAAATATAATTATACTAATCTATATTTTGCTACCTATCACATACAAATTTATTTTTTATTATAATATTTACTTACGACAGACTCAACTTTGCTTTTCTTAAAATTGAATACAGAAAACACGTTAGGTCTTTTCTCAGACATTATTCACAAAAAAACTGTACAGAAAATATAAAAAGTAGTAGCTAGTATTTAGTAAAGACTAAGGAGTAAGGATTGACGATTGTGATTTGTGATACTCAACACTATCACTGCGACAGTGTTGTTGGTCGCGCATCACGTGCGTCATGCCGTACACCGTACACCACAGATAACAGTCGTTGTCGTATCTTAATGTTTGTTACTACGTTCATACCGATCAAATAATATTATATTGGTACCATTTATACGGAACGTTTATTTTTTGGCTAATATTATGTCGTTGTTACTTAAGATATTACTACAGATTATATAAAAAATATATATATTATTTAATCTGTAATAATATGTTGTGTACTCAACACTGTTTTTAGGAATATCATGGTTTGTACTTTGTATTTTATAAAACAAAATTTATTCCATAACACGGCCAATGGGGGGGGCTGAAGCCCTCTATGCCCCCCCTGGGTACGCCACTGCCAGGGGAAATGAGAAGAAATCAGGCAACAGCCTCAGCCAAAAATGTAAGAGATGTACTCAGTAATTACTTCATGACTGAGAATGGTTTAGTCCCTTGGCAGTTTTCAAAAATCTAAATAATATGTTTAATTATGTTTTAATAAAAATATAATGATAAAAATATAATATTGTATTTATTCATTTCACTATTAATAGGGATCAAAATAACTAATAAGAAATAACTACATAGTAGCCTAAAAAATAGTAAGTACTTTAGTAGATACGGTTACAAATTATAATTATTTATAAATCAAACTATTAATACCATTATTTTTCATATAAATACGATAAAAATATTAAGATATTAGTTTTAAGGGTTTCCCATAGCTTAATGTTTTTATTTTTCAGAAAATCAGTTAAAAATAAAGAACAATTATTTATAATGTTATATGCCAAAAATAGCTTGCACTATAATCCAATTTACTTATAAATTTGGAAAGTACTCATAAAATATTTAAAATAATCTTAATACTCGACGGAAATAAAATATGCAATACCTACGTACCGATATCATTTTTTTTAGAGTCGTCAAAATCTTCGTAGCCGTCTATGATTTCCGTACAAACAGCTTTCCATGCTTCTAGCGTCTTAAATTTATCTTTATATTTTTCACTTGTTTTTTCCCACAGCACTACTCGTGATTGGACTGATGTAATCAGCCGCTCAATATCAATGTCAATTGAATCAGACATTGCCAAATGTAAATTATAAAATTTAAAATGAGAAAATGAAAATGAAATAATATTTTCCCTTGCCGAAAACGTGACCGAACCGAAACTAAACCGTATGTGTGTAAACGACCAATTGCTTTTGTTAACTCTGGACCCGAATGGAAACCGAACGAAACCGATTCGTGTCGAGGGGGCTTTCGGTTCTATCAGTTATCTATTAGGTACCGAACACACACCGTACAACGTTTCACACTTTTCCGGCGGCTACCGAAAACGAATCGAAATACGCACCGAACCGAATCAAACCGTATAAGTGTGAAACGAGCCTAACAAAGAAACTAAAACAATAATACTAATAAATTTTTTAAAAGAGATCTATCATTCATAAATGTTGTGAGTAATGTATTTATGTTTTTAAATATACTATTTTGTTCTTCTAAAAGTTTAAGTTTTTTTTCATAGTAAATTTCCTTCATATCGCACTTTCTTTCTGAGATGTCTCCTAAACGAGTTGCAGCTTTATTGCTTTCCCCTAACCCGAATACAACATTAGCTTTTCTTTTTAGATCTAGTAATCATATAAAATCATTGAGTTTTATTATTTATATAATAAATGTACTATAAAATAAAATTAATAATTCAACGCATTGATCTTAAGAAATTGGAAAAATATAATAAATGATAATAATAATATGGACCTCAACCATTTTATACAATCATTTATTGTTACAAAACAATTGGTGATACTAATTAAAAAAAGTAGGCAAGTGGGTCTGTCAGCCTATATTACTAAGTATACTTTATGATATTATTGTGTTTAAATTAATGTATTTTACTATTAGGCATTAGTAATACAGAAGGTTAAATTCATTTTTCCTAAAAAATTACATTTGAGAATGTTATAGTGTTTACAAAATATAACAATCTACTTTAATAGGCTTAGATTATAACAAAATAACTAGAATCGGTATTCGTTGTTTAAATATCTAATTTCGTCAAAATATGAACTTAAAATAACTATACAATAAAATTATCCCTGTGTATCTTACATACATCTCAACTGGTATATAACAACCTATGCATTTCATTCCAACAAAAAAGATTTTATTGATTAAAAAATGTCAATATGAATATGTATAAATATATGAATCAATCAATTAAAAATAAAAGTAACATATATACTATATAGGCTATTACTTAGCATTTTGTATTACATAATGTGTGTTGTTTTATACACAATTTTAGTCCCTGTACCTCACTAAATAATATAGGTAGGATAGGTAATAAACTAACTATAATACAAACATTTTAAAGATTCAAGTCAATTATTTGTTTATATTTCTTATTAAAAGTGAATTATACATGTGTAAGAATATTACTTGGATTAGGAGCAATGGATGATGGCATTTGAATATTTTCATTCTCATTAGAAACTATACCTAATAATATAACAATTATTGAGAATTTGCTAAAAACGTAAACATTGAATAACCAAATTTGTAATACATACAGTTAATGTTATCAGACTTTGACTCCGTAATCCACTTTGATTCATTACATAGTTCATCGCCACCTAAACAGAGCACATTATTAAAACTATAATTTTTCAATTCAATGAATATTTAGTTACTCATTTTACAAATTTACCAATTAATACAATTTCTGTAGAAACATCATTAAAGTCAAAGTCAACAACTGATTCTGATGATTGTATGTGACCACTTATAGATGTTTGACTCATTAAACTTAATGCGTCTTTTTGAATTTCACTTAATTCAATGGTACAAGAGGGACCTCCACCGGTACCCGATATATGACGTTTTATAGCGGCCGCTTTAGTTTTGGTGGTTGATCTAGTATCTTGCCATGACTACAAAGAAAAAAATACAGATATGTCCGTATATATAGTCAATTTATGTGACACATACATTAACTATGCAGATGGGCATTAGTATTCTACAACAATTACTCATAATATTGTCAAACACGTATAAGAAGAAGTAACTTACTTTTTTCCATTTATCCCAACTCTTTTGGCTCCTGGCAACGAATTTACTTGCACTGTTCTATTTTCCCATTTCTCTCTCGCAATTTTTTGAGTAAACGATGGTGTAAATTTGCCGGAACACAATTGGGGATCTTTGGCCATGAGTTCAACCAAAAGTTTCATTTGATTTTGGGAGGGTCGAGATCTTGACATTCTGCTTAGTTCTTACAAGAAAAAACAACAAACTACAAGTACAAAACTAACCAAGTAGTAATATGTACAAAAAAAAAGTAACTACACAAAACACAATATTGGTAATTAAATGAGAATATGAGATAGTGATAGTGTGATACTAGACAACAGTCGCAGCCATTAATTGTTAATATTTTTTAGTTCTATAATTTGTTTGAGGATAGAATCTAGATTTTCTGTTATTACCACAGTGGTTCATTCGATTACTTTATCGCATGCGACAAGTGATAGAATCTTATCGATTTCTGTTCAAGAATATCGATTTTATGTCGCGTACGATAAGAATAAGTCACCTTCGATAAAATCTATGACTTTTATCGCATGCGAGATTAGTCGCATGATTTCAAAAATTAGCCCCTTGATAACAAGCAATGTTGATGTCACAGATATCTATACTAAAGCGCGGGTCACATTATGCTGGTTGCCAGCTGCTGCTTACCAGCGGCTGGTAGTAGTACCAGCAAGCAGCAGCGGGCAATCTGGTCACACTACTGTTGCTGCTACTCGCACTCTCCAGTTAGTTATTCACTACTATTCAGCAACCATGTCGTCTGTCGTTTCACGTAAAAAGTTAATTAAGCAGTTGTTACGAGAGGGTGTCAGGGAACTTAGTTTAGAAATGCTTAACCAGCTTCACCACAAACAGAGACGATGGTGGGTCAGGCCATGGATACAAAGAAGGGAAGAATTAGGGGCATCGTCAAGACTTCTCCAAGAACTGAAAGAAGAGGATCCAGAAACATACAGAAATGTTTTAAGAATGACGGCCCCTCAATTTCAAGAATTGTTAGAATTAGTTGAACCTTTAATTAAAAAACAAGATACAGTATTCAGACAGGCAATCCCGTGTAAAACGAAGCTGGAAATTACACTAAGGTATCTCGCAACTGGATATAGTTTTAGGTCTCTGGCGTTATTATTTAGAGTACCGCACAACTCAATTTCAGTTTTTTTACCTGAAGTGTTGTCCGCTATTTATGAAGTTCTCCAACCATTTATTAAGGTAAGTAATATAATTAAAACTTATTTTTGATTACTTTAAGTAATAATCACAAAAAAATGGAACAAAACTACAAAATCTAAATTAATAATTTGTTTTTTTTTTTGGTTATGGTACGTATTTAAAAAATATCACATCATATAAAATAAGTTATAAACAGTTTGAAATGTAAAAACGATGTATTATATTATGCTTCTGTACATTTTTATAAACAAACTCAAATAATACATACAATACATTTTATATATTGTCGTCGCCATCATGCAACAAGTCTTCGGGGTTTTTACAAATACTTATTAATGCTTCGTTCAGAATATCAGAAGATGATTCACTATAATATGTGTTTTCAGGTTCACTATACATAGTAGTCCCAATAAATTCGTGATGTGAAGTTGGACTAATGCTGTTTGGACGACTTATGACACCACTTTGTGATTGTGGTTCATTGTAATTTCCATATAAATTTGCGAGTCTCTCTTCAGTTATTAGGTTTTGAAACTTGCTTTGAAGTATAATGAAACTTTTCAAAGAGAGCTCTCGCATTTGAGAAGCAAGATGTTTGTCAAATTTGTCATATTGGTCTTCTGTGTCTGCAGTAGCCATTTCTGCAATCTTTTGTAATTTGTTAATTGAATTTTCAAATCTATTCGGAATTTGTTTAGTACACGGTAATCCTAATTTTATACGTTTCGGTGGTAACTTTCCTAATGACGGACGCTTTCCTAATAACTTAGGTTTACAAGAAGCAGATGTTGAGGGTTTAACAAAACTTTGTGACTCTGGCGTTAACACTTGTGATACTTCAGACGTGTGCTCAGTGTCACTTTCATTATCAGCAATACATGATGATGAGTCTAGTTCGTCTTCAGACATCGAACATTGCTTTATATTCTGAAAAAAAAAGTATCTTACACTATCTCGTAACTATCAGAGCAGTTTAGTTTCCACGACTTATACTTTTTGAATTTTTACAAAAATTTTAAATCGATGGGGAATAATTCGTTATTTTACTCGATTTTGTAAAAATTTAAATTTAAGATTTTATTAGAGTTTATAATTTTTTTATTTAATTATTCTTAGGTACCAGAGACAACGATCCAGTGGGAGGAGATCCAGAAAGGATTTGAGCATAAATGGAATTTCCTTAACCTCTGTGGGGCTCTGGATGGGAAACATATTCGAATTAAACGCCCTCCTAATTCGACATCAATGTTTTTCAACTACAAGGGAACCTATAGTATTGTGTTATTTGCTATGGTAGATGCAGACTATTGTTTTAGATATATAGATGTTGGACAAGATGGTAGAGCCAATGACAGCACTGTATTCAGGAACTCAACTTTAAAAATAGCACTTGAACAAAACCTCCTCAATTGGCCAAAAGGAGGACTTTGCGTAGGAGATGATGCTTTTTGCCTGACAACATACTGTTTGAAACCTTTTTCACACAGAGGTCTAACAGTAGAAGAGAGAGTCTTCAATTATCGACTATCGAGGGCCAGGCGCGTAGTTGAAAATGCGTTTGGTATTTTGGCTAGTAGGTTTCGTGTTTTTAACACGCCTATACCACTAAATGTGAATACCGTAGAAATTTTAGTGAAAACGGCTTGCTCTCTATACAACTGGCTACGACAAACTTCTCACAGAACATATTTTCCTTCAGGATCTGTGGACGATGAAGACTTAAACACGGGGGTTATAGCACCGGGGGCGTGGCGAGACATGCCGAGCTTAATGCTCCCAATAGACCGCCTCTATTCTTCAAATAATTATGGTCGAACTGGAGAAGAGGTTCGGCAGTGGTACATGCATCAATTTATGACACAATTATCAGTTCCATGGCAAATGACGTCAATTGGTATAGAACCAACACTAACAGTCGAAAATGAATAACTTTTTTAAAACGTATAAGTGTATGTATTTCACTATTTCATCAATATTATAGATAATGTAATAAAAGGTAATATAACCAAATATACATCAAAGTATAACATTAATTGACCCATGTTTTCTTATTTATTATAATAAAATAATACATTTCTGAAACTAGCATTTGTAAAATTATTAGTGACTTTTTTTGAGCTATTTATAGGCAGTTGACATTTTTGATTTTTCTTGGTTTTTTTTTTTAAATGTCTATAAAAAGAATTTGGCTGGCCAAAAATTGTTTAAAATGTAATGTAACGTTTATCATAAGTTCTACTTATAGCTATTAAAAAAATCAAAAATCGTATGTCACAACTTTTTTTTATAAGCGTATAAGGATCAAATTTTTACGAAATTGATAAAATCGCGAACATTTTAAGTTATTTTGTAGTTGAAAATGCATTTAATTTTAAGTATAAATACCTAAGGTTTCAAACTGATACATAGTTCTCCATAAGTTTTTCTTCAAACATCTGTAAAAAAAACTACCACACTAAACTAATATTTATTTACGTGCGTTTGAAATTTAAACTTTTACAAAATCACGTAAAACAACGATTTAGCCGCAAACGATTTCTGATATTTGTTTTTAAAAAAGAACTATTATAAACTATTTTATGTAAAATACCTATAATTATTATTATTATATATATAATAAATATCAATTGGTAAGGTTAAATATGAAACTTTAATAAATACATGCCAACATACAGTTAATATATACATTAATTTTGAGGCATTCTTAAGGTTTGTAATTATACAATTTATAGTATTATTTCGGTATTAATATATTATTCTTAATATTTATTTATTGATAATTGATTCTTTATTATTTATCTATTTACTTACCAAATTTGAAGACGATTCTCTTCCTATGATAGATTGTTGCCAGAATACTTCAGCTGAAGAAAACCATACAAGCTTTGGCTTGTATACATCATCTGCACCGGCACCACTTTACCACTTTTTTTTGATTTTTGAACCTTTTGCAATTCCTTGCGGTAGGTATCACGTAAACTTTTTATTTTTTTTTTTCAAAGAATCAACTGATCCTGGCAAATCTGACATGTGTAAGTTGTCTAATAGTTTGTTGTACGACACCTCTTTAAAATTTCTATTTAAATAGTCTTTCGACGTAACGTCCCACAAACAAGGATAATTTTGAAAAACGTTTAAAAATGTTATTATTTGTTTTGTAGTCCACTTTAACTCAGACATTATTAATAACTTTAATTATATTAATTAAAAATTATAAAAAAGTCACAACTAAAACAACTTCACAAAAAAAACACGTGCTTTCTCGTTGCTGATAGACGCAATAGTGGTCAGATTGCGCTGCCGGCTGGTGCCAGCGGTCACGTGATTGATTATTCGCCGCTGCCTGCTACCAAAAGTTAAACATGTCCAACTTCGTTAGACGCTGACAAATACTCGCCGGCTGGTGACGCCAGCGCTGAATTTTATTGTCACACTAAGCTGATCGACGGCTGGCAGAAGCGGCTTCTTCAACTCGCGGCTGGCAACCAGCATAATGTGACCCGCGCTTAACTAGATATGGTACTAGACTAGTTTTACATTGATAGTAGTGAAGCTTGGCGGCGCGCTCTTATCACACATCCGCCATGTTTTCGGGGGTCAAAACAATGATTTGAATGTATGAAAAAGATACAATTTAAATTAATGTTCATGAAGTATTAAAAGATTTAAATTTAAACACGCATTCAATTTCAAACCATAACTATACAAATAATAAATCTTACATACGTAGATCGATAAATACATATTATAGCAACTATTTGGGACTTATTAAATAACTTGAATGGTATAGTGTAATCTCGTGAAATAAACCGTGTAACATCAGTGACATAGACAGATATATTAAGTTACTTTATATAATTATATATCAGTTAATTAATAATAATAATATAATACAATAATTAACTTCATAAAATACTCAATTGATTTCAAAAAATGATTATTCAAATCTTTAATTTAGGTATAAGGAGATATATATTTCAAATTTACTATATTATAATAGTATTATAGAATACTAATATAAAAATGTTAATACAAAGTAAATAGGTACAATAGATTCATGAATATGAAACAAGGAAAAATTATTAATAAAGTTTAAACATAAATATTTATTGGTTATTAAATAAAATCAGCTTAGTTAAGACACGTCGTTTGCTAACTTGTTTATCTTTAGATTTAGCAATATAGTGCAGACGTATTTTGAGATATTCCTTACAAATTAAAGATACTAAATGTAATTTATGGTTTTCTAGAAAACAATCATCCAAAAAACTTAAATTTTTAAATACATTATTACTGTAGACATAGTTCTTAGTATGAATAACAATTTTAGAATATGAACCCAATTTTAGATGTTTAAAATTATCTGTGAGTTGAATAAGAGTATTTTCAATAAATTTCAGGATTTTTAATACATCAGTTGAACTCCGTACTAGTCCTCCCCTATTTTTAATATTAACTAGAGCAGAATAAGAATTTTTATGACTATAATTATGATCTATAGTAGTTTTTCTTTCTAGTAAACTTTCAGTACACGTAGGGTATTCTATTTTCTTAAAAATGGTTCTTACTATAAATCCACTAATATAGTATAAAATATTATCTTTAAGAATATTTATGTTAACACTATCATTTTCAAAAGAAAGGAAGTCTGGTATTCCTTCATCATCATCTTCAATAATTTCTTCAGATTTTCTTTTTTTCCAACGTATTTCAAAAATGCTGTCATAACATGAATTATCTAATGCAACACAATTTGCAGCATAAGATGAAGTTATTAAATTCTTTAAACATAATTGTTTCATAGCTGTTCGAAATTCCAAAACATTAGGGTTATTATTGTGACCAAACCTTTGCCTTATTTTAGAAAAAAATATTTCCAAGTGGTCTTGAGAAAATTTATATGTTAAAAGATATTTATAATCAGTAACAATAAAAAGTTCCTTAGACAAGCTTAATATTGATTTGATAGCTACAGCAAAACCTACAAACATAAATATAATAATGAGTATAATGATATAAATATACAAAATAATACATGTTACGTTAAAATTCCAACAAATATAATCATTGACCGATCACAAATGTTTTCCTAGAAGTTGAATGAATTGGGATTCCTTTAATATATGTTAGAGTCAACAAATAATTTACCAAAAGTTTTATCATATTTTCCACTTCTTTAATGTTGTCTCTGTATAATGGTTTTTAAATCCTTTACCAAAGGGGTTACGGGTATTTAGAAAGTCAAATATTCTATCGTAATTGATAAATAACCTGATAAATCGTTCTGTAGCTTCACTGCAGTACTTTTAGATTGTAAAAAGTAACCAATTGGATGTTTCCACATTCCGTTTAATCCAACTAACATAAAAATTAATGCTTCTGTAGCTGGGGTCTCCTGTGCTTCAGCTTGAATTCCTCCAAAATCACAATAACCCAGAAATTTATCTTCACTAGCATCATACAAGATTTTTTTTCTTATAAACATCGAATCAAAAACTAAATTGCAATCCTTGTCACTTTGTGGAATGCATTTCATAAATTTAAATACTTCATTGAAGAAACCTGGATTAGCATTGACAGAGTAAGTCCAGTTGCTAATGGACGATGGATGTGGTAGGCTTAATATAGTTCTGTAATAGGTAACAGTAATATATTTTATATATATATTTTAATTTGTGATATTGTTACGTGGTACCCAATGAAAACAGATACCTATCGTAATGATGAATGTTTCGGGATGGAATGAAGCGACTTTAAATCATTTAACACTTTGCAAAACTCTTTAATAAAATTAAGTAAATGGCTTATACAGAGCATACAGTTATTAATTATTAAAATATTCGCAATAACAATATCGAAGACAAAACTCGGAAGGGCTTGCACTGATAGCTAGACACGTCTGATGTTGGTGGTGAAACGGAGCCTCTATATACTCTGTTTGATTTTGTTTTCGCCACCTGGTTGCCCTTGGCCTTGATCGTCAAATTCGAATGATGACGTTGTTTGCGGTTGTTTGTGATTTGTAATTCGCACGTGGCGTCTTCTCTGTGGCTATTTCACAATTTGTTCATGGTCGTATGATGAAATAAAAGGATATGTATTACATTGATTTGGTACTTATGATCGTGACTTAGCTTTACATTACTATTATGTGTGCAATAGTTATTTATATAAAATATAATTGAACATTTTTATCCTCGTATGACTCGGGAATATGCGTATTAATATATACATATTACAATATATTTGAATACATAATATAAATATAACATAAAAACATAACACATCAAATAAATTTAAAAAAAGAAAACTTCACACAAATAACTGATAATAGTGCTTGAGTGCGCAGGCAGTCCGTCATTGCTTGTTCTTGAATCCCTTTTAACATCAAAATATTTTAAAAGTCTAATTCTCTCACCTCACACCAACGAAGCAAAGTATTCGTTGCTGATAACGCTTCATCGCAGCTGACGGTGAAGATTTTCTCAGGCACTGCCTCCTCGTTCACTTCGTTATCTACTGTCATGACTTTCTGGATTATTTCTGCGTCTGATACATCAGTACAAGCAAGGTTGTCCTCAATAATCCATATTCTGAATTCCTCACTTGATGCTGGCAGAAGTTCCAATTCGTTACAAATTTCAAGTGCAGCCTCCAAAATAGATTCAGAATCGTTGGAAGAAGAGTTGCATGTTGTAAGATGTGGGTTGTTAGGTCAAATATTCTTCCAAGATTTTATCAAGGTTGTGCTTTTTAGTTGCTGCCAAGCAAATGCTGCATTCAAAATCGCATCCTTAATGTTAAAGGATTTCAAAATGTCTGCAATGTCATCATTAGGTTGACTGACAACATCCATTAAAAGGCGCTTTTTGTAATGTGCCTTGAGTCTTTATGACGTTTTGGTCCATTGGCTGGATCAAAGCGGTCGTGTTTTTGGGCAAGTACATTACCTCAATGTAACCATCGGCAGTTTTAACTTTTAATTCATCCTTGTCAGGGTGTCCGGGTGCGTTGTCAAGCAATAGAAGGGCTTTCACTGGTAACTTCTCCTTTTTTAGTTCTTGCTTAACTCGAGGGACAAAGCTTTTAAAGTATCAATCATGAAAAACCTCTTTTGTGATCCATGCACGGCTTTGACTCATGTAGGTTACTGGTAAAGATTCGACCTTTACATTTTTTAACGCACGTGGGTTTTTTGATTTACCAACAACTAACAGTTTTAACTTGTGAGTTCCTGACGCATTCGCACATACCATCAGAGTGATTCTTTGTTTTTGTAATTTTCTTCCAGAAACTTTCTTTTCATCTTCAGTTACAAATGACTTTGTTGGTAGCTGGCGCCAATTCAAGCCGGTTTCATCGGCGTTATAAATTTGTTCAAGAACTAGGCCAAGTTCAGTGGCGGACTGGGAGAAAAAAACAGCCCGGGAAAATCATCATTTTAGAGGCCCTCAGTATACTAACGGCCCTATATATAATATGTATATTTTTTTATGTAAAAACAATTTTACTATACATTTTTTTAAATATTTTAATTAATTGATAGAAAACAAAATAAAATAACTATTATACATTTAAAATTTGTTAGAGTATATCTCAAGTAATTGTTATGTATATAAAAATAATAATAAAATAATATAATATATAATATATATATTACTACAATCAATTTGATTTTAGTAAGAAAGTTTATTATTTAACAAATCACTTTTAGTTTTTAACATATTAATAATATCATCATTATCAATACTAAATAAAACATTTTTTTCGACTGCCATCATCATAAATGCGTCCAATTTATCTTCACCCATTGAATTTCTCAGACGAGTTTTAATTATTTTCAACAGAGAAAATGATTTTTCGCATGCTACCTATATTAATAATTTTGAGCATTTCAGCAAATCCAGATTTTTTGATTGTAAAGCATTCACAACAGGCTCTAATAATTTAGAGTATTTTGCTATGAGGATAACACTCATTATAAAAATACTTTTATTTGCTACAGCATACAATTGAAAAGCAACTTTTCTTGTTGCAGTGTTCCCATCTTTTGACAATTTATCTAAAGCATGTACAATTATCTCAAAATTTTCTTTGAAAATTGAAATACTTCTATATTTTTGAGACCATCGTGTCTCACAGAATGCTGGTATGTTCGGGATACATTTTCTACGTAAAACATACATTTTTTGTTTGTCATAATCTGCAAGCAGCCAATATTCTTGGCAACGAATCTCACGAATATGATATGGGAAGTGGACATCCCATTTGTACCTAATTAAACATATTTTATAAATTTAAACAATGTTACAATTATAAATTACATATTATTAGATAAAGAACATAATAATAAATAGTTATACTTTTACCTGCATTTGACACAAGAAACTGGTTTTGGTTCTTTTTTTTTATAATGTCTGCCTTTTCGGTTAATATATTCTTGTCCAGATAATCTTTTTTGTTTAGTTTCACTTCTCTTCCACAGTTTAGTATTTGCTTTCTTTCTCCTTCTTTTCTTCCTTTGAACTTCAGTTTGGTCATTATTTTAAATTGTATTAATTAAGCATGAATGTTTTGTTATGATTAAAATTAATAAATAATGAAGATAACTAAACTTCATTAACAAAATGTATAAATTCTATTTTGTTTTTAACATTTACCGTTTGTTGCACATTCATTGTCCCCTTCTTTTGCATCATAAATATTTTCATCATAAGCTAGCATTGGCTGTAATACTAAATAGTATTAAAGCAAAAAAAAATAATAATAATAATAAATTAAAATTTATGATACATTTAATTTTGGTTCTATCACTGAAAATAGTTTATCAAGTTAATGTAGTAAAATTATAACTTACCAGTTACTGATCTTGAATTAAGAGTGTCTGAATTAGTAGTACTTGAACTGTCACTGAATAATTCAGGTGGTGCATAAGAATCTTCAGAATCTATATTATAATCTGAAGTAGATAATGTATCCAACGCTACATCTATAGAATTATAAAAGTATTTTATTGTTTCAATGTATTTGTTAATTATTTTAAGTACTTTCAATATGAAGACTTACCATTGTCTTCACCAATTTGTTCACTTGCTGCTATTTGGTTTGCAGTAGCAAGATTCACTAACTTGCGTGCTCTACTCATTTCTATGTAATAAATTATAATGCTTACATTTGTTAAGTATTATAATATTATTACCTATTGTTAACTAATAATTATAATAATTAATAATATTACTATGATAATATTATTATCTACAATGAGTTATCATATTAATATTATGTATAGTGAATTATATTAAATAATATAACTATAATAATTGAATATTGATAACAGAAATCATGTTGTTAAATATTAATAGAAATGTGGTAAGTGAGCACTTGCAACATTTGTGCTACCAATATTATTTCACTGTTAAAATACTTTGGTTGTAAGTGAGTATACCACATTTGAACACGGTACGTTTTTAAACCACAGTACTTACTTCAAACAACAATGCCATCTATTGGATAAAATATTAAACATACACATACAACATTTGTACATTACATTAAAAATTAAATGGAGAATTTTATAGAGTACTTAACTCATTTTCACAAAAAATGTCACTTACCACATCTGTGCGCCAGACCATCGATATGAAGATTAATAAAACACAAAAAAACTAGTTTGACCAAATTTGCTACTTAGGTCCCTTTTAACAAATTCCCATTCATATGCATTCACATTATGCTCAGTTACATTTTTTTTCAACTATATGTATTAAATAAAATAATAAATATTTATATAAGCAATAAGCTGACGCGGCCACAGTTATTGTGGCCGGTCCAGGGAGAGATATCGAGAAAGTAATGAAAAAATTAGCACGGTACGGGTTTTGAGCCCGCGACTCCACGCGCCGGAATGCCGGGCGCGTAACACTGAGCCACCGCGAATCTATCATTATTCTCGATATTCTCCCCTTTTAGGCCAGAGTGGCAGTGTGTACGGTTGAGAGAGAGGACTAGGCGCTGGGGCCGTGTCATACTCCCCCGCCCCCAACGAGTTATGTGAACCGGGGAGAAGTGTCGTCTTGCTAACGGTGCTATTGTCTTATCAGAGCATACATGCTGGATGTGGTACGTTAAAACTAACGTTTGGCTAACACCATGGTTTTCAGAGTGTTAACTCTGAATGGTGCTGCGTGTTGGGAAACACAGCTGAAAACATTTACCATGTATTGCAATGGTAAGTCTCTGCGTGCGTTTCGGTTAGCTACCCATTCTGGAGGGATAGCTACGTGTTGTGCGGGAAGGAAAAGTGCCCACGATGAGTTATCACCGTTTGGACCTGGCTCCTTCAGGAGCTGTGAGTCGAAGAAGATCGACGCTCCGAAGACAGCTAAGCTATCTTGGCACAAGGATGTGGCTACTTGCTCACCCCTAAGGCAATTCTGCCCGGGCTGTACGAGTGGCCTGGCTACGACGAGCTGGGATTGGGACCCAACCTCGCTTAGCGTGGAGAATACCACTGGAGTATTCTTGAATGTTTTGGTGTTGGCCAGAACATTGGATACCGCTACTACGAACTGGTAGTTGAAACCAGTATTTGTAGGGTATGACGGAAAGTCTACTTCCGTGATGGAGTTGTCAAAAGCTAAGTTTTTAGGCTCATTCCTACGTGAACCTAAGGGCCTGAATCCTAATAAGTTAGAATTCGGCTGGAGGCCTTCAAACGTAATGTTTGATTGGTAAAGACCTGGTGGAGCATTGCTAATCGCATTGCATACTGCTTCGGACGTGACTCCTAGGCAGGGGAGCTCCTCGTAGAGGTTGTGTAGATTGTCGTCTACACCTGGAGCTGGTACGGCCAGTGTGCCGTAATATCCACTCAGACCGTGGATGACTTGGTCTGGCAGAGGAGGGAACTTGGGATATAAGTGTTATTTCGTAGTGGAAACTACGTTCCCTAGTTGTTTAACCTGTAGGAGCAAGGGCTCCGGTAGGTTAAAGGCGGTGGTCTGAGTCAGCACTAGTAGTGCATCTTCAGCCTGTGTGATCGGTTGGCTATTCTTCTGTTTCAGAGTTATGATACGAAGCCATAACATTGCAGTCGAATAGTAGTCGTAATACTCCGGGAGGAGTATCTTCGACAGGGCGTTATCGTCTGTGATAAGCTCGGCATAAGTCTGCCTTGCAATATCAATCAGCGCGGGCGCCGAGGGGGAAAACTCTTGACGAGTTATGTTCTCCCTAACCGACATGTTACTAGCAAACAAAGAAGAGTCAGACGGATGTCCCTCTGTGACCTTCACATGTGAAGAGTCATGTTTCCTAGTTGGTGGGGGGAGGTCAGCGGGAGCTGACCTGGGGTCGGGTTTTGGAACCCGGGGACCCTTACCACGTGTTGGAGCCTTCCAGGCGTTCTGTGCGCGCGAGTCCTTCTGGTTTGCAGGGTTGCCCCTGTAAACTCGTCGGTTCTCTGCAGCTGGTGTGTTTACCTGTGGCGCCGGAGTATTTTCCATTGTAAGAAATAATACTGATTTTATATATGAAAAATGAATTAAAATATATAAAATGGGTGTGTTGATTTATTGAAAATAATCAAAGTTAGTTGTGTGTGTGTGTGGTTTGGAGTTTGTGTTGCGAACCTCGCTCATTCAAAAATAAAATTGGGTAGTATAGTATAGCGCTGGGGCCGTGTCAAAGCATTAAGTTTAATTGAATTATTAAATTGAGTAATAGAAAGAAGCACTTACTTTTGCTGAATTCTCAATAACATTAAAATCTGGTGTTTCAGGATCAGGATCATCTAGAATATCTTTATCGACTACTATATTATCATCACTAGGATCATTTTTAGTTTTCTTATTGAAAAATGAAAACAATGTTCCACCTTTTTTTTCTCACTCATGGTATTAAGTATAAACTATTAATTATTAAGTTTAAGGTGTAAAATTTAAAGTTTAGAAATAATTATTCAAATGTTGTTAAATTATCATTCATTCAAAAGTGTGTAATCACAATTCACAAGTAATGATAACATTGATAACACATTGGCGACCCACAACATCAAATACTGATATTTTTATTGTTCACCGCACGATTTAAGATAGTACTCTCTTAAATCGTGGTTTACCGTCACCGCGGTATCAACGCGCCAGCCGTCGTCAGCTGTGGCGCCCCTTCTACCTTTTTGCTCTTCCATTTCTCCGAACGCACCGATCGTCATTGGCCTTCACGGACGTGCCTCCGTCCGACCCGCGATTTTCTCGAAAGTCGTCGCGTACCTACACATCAGAAAATAAATGTATCTGCGTCCCGTCCCGGGATTTTGTACTAAGTCTTTTTTATTTTTTGAAATATCTTAAGTACCGAATTCCTAGTCTAAGGGGGGGGCTTCAGCCCCCATATCTCCCCCCCTTGTATCCGCGCCTGTGTCTTTCCTTGTCGTCTTCTTTTAGGATTGTTTAATTTTATAAACGAAATCAAAAGAGCTGATTGTTCATCATATGTTGAATTATAAAATTCGTTAAATAATTCAATTTTTCTTGCTAAAGTCAATATTGCACACTGCTGCCAAGGACATTTATTCTTGTCACAAACTTGTTGCTAAAATTTAAAAAAAGACGGTTTTTTTTCAAAAAATATTTTTAACATTATGTATATTGAACGATATCACATAGAAATATTCTTACTAACCATGTTTGGAGGTGTTTTAGCTGGTACAATCTTTTTACTCCGTGATGTATACTCTTTTCCACTATTACGTAGATTTTTGTTTTTTACATTTTTCCAGTTATCCATATTGATTGTACGTTTTCGTCCACTAACTAGACGGTTAACATCACTATTCGATAAATTAATATTATTCGTACTTGCCATGATAAGAGAAAATACGTATATATACAATCGCGAATGTCAATACGTCGCGTGGCGTGTCAAATGACTGTGAATGATACATAGCACGTTTTAACTATCAACAAATCGCCGGTTTCTAAGTTTATACACAATGATTATGTACGATAAGAATATTCTGGGAATTTTCTGGTTCTAGAATCACATTCAACTGATGCAGATGAAGCAATTTTATATGGTGAACCAAAACTTGACTTCATGACACTACTCCAAAGTGGGAAATCTTTACATACACGCAATACATCTTTTGTTAACTAATTGTTTTGAATAATCTTTAGATATATATTATCCGGAGTTGTTTCCTATGGACATGACCATTATATTGCGTATGTACACCGAGCAAACCATTGGGAAGAACACAATGATTTGGCGAAGAAAATTAAAAGAACCTCAAGCTCAACAAAAATAAAACCTCATATCATTTTATACGTGAAAGAATAAAAAAAAAAATAATCAATGGTTATAAAAGAGGCAACGAATATAATTAATTTTTTTTTTTATGATTTAAATTTAAGTTTTAGAATAAGAAAAACAAAAAGGGTTTTTTTCTTTATTTGTAATAAATATTACACTGCATTTACATTAAAAGATGAATAAAAGTAATATTCATCAATAATTTATTAACTATAACACTTTTTTTTTTTTTTTTTAATTTTCCTTTAACTCATTTAATACAATAATTTAATACAATTGTATTGGTGGCATGACTCCAAGATCCAACATCAAAATTAGATAATTCTAAAAAGGATTAGAACACAGTTTCTTTTTGAGGTAGATATGTACTTGAATTTCTGAATAACGAAAACTATGAACAAAAATTTCGAACTTAAATAACTAAACATAAATACTCTTAAACTTAAAAAGATTTGAAAAGCATAATTTACTTATTTAAAATACTCAGTAAAATAAAATAAAAATATTTAATTAATTAATGTGATCTCTAAATATCTTATTTCCTTATAATTCTATACGAAAACATATAAGTTATAAAGTATGTAGTTCTTTCTTTTTTATGTAACCGAACGTGTCAGCAAAATGTCATAATTAATTATAGTATGCGTATATAATACTGTTCAGTATTCAAATTAGAATATGAAAAAAAACTATTATATTTATGCTTAATTAAACTTATAGGTACTTATAGGTTATAAAAAACATTTATAAGTATCTATAGTATTATTTAATTCTATATTACATAATTTATCATACAACACCTTTTTAAGGGTGGATCCAAGGGGGGGGGGTACTGGTGGCAAGGTTGGAAAATTTTTTTATGCATTTTACATTGTTTATTTTTTTTTTGGTGGGGGTCAAAATAATAAAGCAAAAACACGACTCTCTTACCAAACGAGTAATAAGGGTACAACTTGACAAATAGTTAAATCAATTCTACTACATCAGGTATTGTATAATAATATCAACATGTAGGATTAGATGTAGTCAGATACATATTATAATAATAAACCCACAAAATAATGGATATTATACAAGATATTTTTTTTTCACAAGTTCTTACTTATAAATTAAAATATAACTATAAAATTTGTTCTTTACATTATCCACATTATTATAATTAATTGAAAGTATACCTTATATTAAATAAATTATTTCGTATTAAATGTGAGGGCGTTTAAATGCAAATTGTTTGGAAACCAGCGATTTGCAAATTCTGAAAACCAATTTGCAAAATGTTGGTGTCATTTTGAAACGCGTAGCTCAAAATGAGGGGGGCTGCGTGAAGTTGGCCCCCCCTGTCTTATTTTGCTTATAGCGGGCAGGGAAATGATTTGCAAATTCTGAAAATCAATTTGCAAATGTTTGCAAATTATTTGCAAAATGAGTACATAACTTTCAAAAAAATCGGTCATGGTGGGGGGGCCAACTTCACGCACGTCTTGATAACTGTTTTTAATAGTTTTAACTGAATCTGTTTGATTTAACATGGGGATACATCTAAAAATATTTAGAATATCTGAGTAAGCTTCAGATCGAATTTTTAATTGAGTTGTTAATGTATCAATGATGACATAAAATGTATTTATTTGAAAATTTGTTTTCCCATTATGTCCAGTTTCTGATGTAGTTGATTCATCAGCTTTTTGCTGTAATATAATAATAAAAATGCATAAGTTTTTGTTTTTATTTAATTAATGATTCAGAATTTAAACAACATACTTTTCTTTTTTTAACATGTGCATATGTTGTCAGGGCCGTATTTACAATTTTTGCGCCCTGGGTCAACCATATTTTTACGCCCCCCCCCCTACCCCACAAAAAAATAGATCCACTTTTTTAATATTTCTCAATTAATTTTTAATTATAATTGTTTATTTCACTTTAATTTGTCAAATTGTTGTTTTAATTACTATTATTAAAATGTAGCCATGTAGGTAGTAGCCAGTAGGTTTAAGAGGACGTTATACCCGCATTTGTTGTCTCTCTCGTACTGATGATAATGATGATAATGATAATGATAATGTTGTAGTGTTTTACATTGCTACAACTTACTATAAAATTATAATATCATTAAAATTATATAACATCTTCTAGATAATATTCTTACCTTTAAATTTGATAATAAGTAAATTTACTCTAATATTAAAACTAACATCACAAAATGTATTCTACTGAACAAAAAATTGCTATGATATACGTTAGTAAATAGGTACTAAATAGTAAGAGAGAGACAAAACAAGCAATAAGCATGTATAACAATAAGCATGTATGTCTCTTAACAATATATATTAAACATAAAAAAAATCTACAAAAATGAATACAATATGTAAAATTATTATATTTGTTTTCTAGATTGCTTATTGGCAAATTCTTCAATAATATCTTTGTAGTCTAATTCTCTTGTAATTTGGGATTCAATGTTGAGAATAGCTAATGCATTTAATCTTTCTTCTTTCATTGATGACCTTAAATAGTTTTTAACTCTCCTTAGTGTTGAGAAAGACCGTTCAGCTGAACAATTTGTAGCTGGAGTACAGAGCATCATTCTCAATGCAATATCAATGTATGGATAGACTTCTACAAGGTTGTTGTTTCTTATATACATACTCATTTCCAAAATTGTTTTTGGAAAAATACATTTTTGTTTTTTTAAACTTTTAACATGGCTTTGGAAATGAATATACATTCTATAGAGAATGAGGATCGTAAATCGTTTTTGTATATATTTTGCAATGACTCAGAACTTTTTTTCAGAAGGTGTTAGTTCTGACAGGAGATAAAAAAAATTATACTTTGAAGTTAAATTGTCATAGGCAATTTTCCTTTTTTCTAAATCAGATTTAATCTGGTTTAATATCATGAAATAAATATTTACTTTAAAATTTTCAAATTCATCAAATACATGTTCCTCACTGTTGCCTTCATCAAAAAACCTTTTACGTATTTTTTTACGTTTAGTATTTGTTCTTAAACTTGAAATGCCACATTTTTCAATTGCTCGAGTTTTGTAATCATTAAACATGTCATCGAACACACCGAACATCGTGTACAAAACCTATCAATGACTGGTAAATTTCTACCACAATATCCAAATCAATTTGAATAGACTGTAGTTTCTTACTACATGCATTAAACCGTTCTAATATAACTCCCCAAAATATTGACATAACTGATGTTTTAAAGGTTTTTATACTTTTCAATATACCTTTTGCTTCGCAGCAAGTTGAAATATTTTCACTTTTATCTTCAGTTATTGTAGTTAACGCTTTTAAAACCGAACACCAATTTTTGTTTAGAAACTTACACGCATCTTCTCTTGCTGACCATCGAGTTTCAGAAAGACTTTTGAGTGACACATTTAGTATTTTCCAGCGGTGTGTAGAAACGGAAAAAAATGTGTAAAGGTTTTGTAGGATTCTAAAAAATTTATTTGCGTCATGGCAGCAACTTGCTGCATTTTTTCCAACTAAATTGAGTGAATGTGCTGAGCATGGTACAAAATCAGCAAGTGAATTAATTGATTTAATTCTTACCTGTAAGCCAGTGTAGGTGCCTGACATATTTGACGCATTATCATAAGACTGGCCCCTTAAGTAATTTGTGTTTAAATTGTATTTTTTGAATATATGAATAACTGCCTCCATAATTTCTTGAGAATTATGTCCAATATTATTAATGAAACACAAAAAGCGTTCAACTGATTCACCATGTACATTTACATAACGAATTATGAATGATAGTTGGTCAGTATGTGAAATGTTCGGTGTAGAATCAATTGAAATTGAGGAGTAGCATGCTTCGTTTACTTCTTGAATAATATTATTTACTACATTATCTGCCATTAATAAAATGAATTGTTTATATGTATGGAATGACAAATAAGATGTATGGCCTTTTTCAGGATTGCCATATTTTTTAATATGTTCTGAAAGAACCACATCAAATTCAGCAATCAGTTCAATTGCCATCAAAAAATTTCCATTATTTGAGCAACCAATCTGAGTTGTTTCACCTCTGAAAGACAACCTCTTGATGATAACGCCTTAACCACAGCAACTATACGCTTTAGGGCGGCCGCACACGAGCAACTATTTGTGCGCAACTTTTTTGTCTTTGTCGCTGTCTAGTTGCTTCGGAGTGTGAGAGTGCGCACACGACGATCAACTATGCATTCGATAAATACGCGTGCACATCGTTATCATACGTTATCATATGCATACGTACATCTCAATCGTCCATTTTCAATCTTCAACATCAATTACGTACACCTAACCTATTATGGATTTTTTGGATACTGCAGTCGTTTGTGCTCTTATCATTCGACACAGGAAAAATCAACGGAAAAGGAATATTGGGTTCACCCGCTAATATCTGAAAGAATGAATAAAGGGAAATTTACTTTGATGTTCGAAGAGTTAAGAAGTTACCCAGAGAAATTTTTTGGTTATTTCCGTATGAGTGTAACTTCATTTGACGAGCTAATTACATTTCTGGAACCTGCCATCACCTACCAAAATACAAACATGCGACTGGCGATTCCACCAGAAGAGAGGCTCGCTGTTACATTGAGGTGAGATGTATAAATAAATACAATTTCTTTTCTTTTTTTCATTATTTATTATTAAAAGTAAAGATAACTTTTATATGAAATTAGATAAATATTTAATTAAGTATAGTAATAGTGTTCATTTATATCATTTGTGGTTTCTAATCCATCTGAAGACGCTGAAAAATTTGATATATATGACTGTACACTGTCGGTAGTTTGAGGTGAAATAAGTTGTATGTTTTGGTTCAAAGTGGTGGGTTGATTCATAGATGTAGATGTACCAGTTATTAAATGCAAAGGAGTGGAGTAATTAGCAAAGTTTCTACTGAAATCAAGTGTGTTCGTTGGTAGCGAATTGTTCTGAAAATTTTTTAGTTACTGAAGAATTTGAATTTGTGCATCGATCTTTTGGTGTGTGGGTATTGCTCTCAGCATAGGTACAAGAGATAGTGCAAAATTTGTGTCTGAGTCAACCACGCTTGGAGCAGTTTCATTTTTTGCTTCAAGTATATGGATTAGTTTTTCTTCATAACTCATTTTCTTATTCTTAATTGAATTTGATGTGGTATGTGGAGAAGGAATGACAGGCGGGCTTTGTAAATCCTCTGTTTCCTCACGTTCTTCATCGCTTACGTTTAGTTCAGCATTTCCACTTGTTTCGCGAACTTGTACGGTTGGTATAAGAAATAAAAGTTGGTCGTAATATTTGTACTTTCGTCGCTTACTGGCAGATTGCCCTGACTTCACCGATTTTTGTTCACGCAATTATCTTGCAAAGCACGTCCTTAGATTTTTCCATCTTCGTTGTATCATTATTCCTAAAAACCATTTATAAATAATAATATAATAATAGAGATTACAACTAGGTATTAAATTTGTAGTAATATTAGCTATATTAAAAACTTAAATAATAGTACTTAAATGGTACTTTTCTTTAGGTATCTAGCAAGTGGCTCAAGTTTCAACGAACTATCATACAATTATTTGATTGGCGCCAGCACAATTCGTAAGATAGTGAAAACAACATGCACGGAAATTTGGAATATTTTGCAGCCTATTGTTATGCCAGAGATAAGCGAAGAAGGGTGGTTACACATATCTGAAAAATTTTATAAAAATACCCATTTTCCTAACATCATTGGTGCTATAGACGGCAAACATATCAGAATAATCCAACCACAAATGACTGGCTCAGAATTTTTTAATTATAAAAAATTCTTTTCTGTAGTGCTGATGGCATGGGTTGATGCTGATTATCAATTTGTCTACATAGATGTTGGCGCAAATGGAGCAGCAGGTGATTCTTCAGTCTTTAATAATTCAAATATGGGCATAAAGTTACGACAAAACCTTTTGAATATACCAAAAGACCGAACATTGCCCAACGATCCAGAAGGTAAACCAATGCCTTTTTGTTTGGTTGCTGATGAAGCTTTTGGTTTATCGAGACACATTTTGCGTCCATTTGGGAAAAAAACGCTTACCCCAATAAAAAAAATTTACAACCGAAGGCAAACAACAGCTCGTCGAATGGTTGAATGCACATTTGGCATATTAGCAAACAAATGGCGTATTTTCCATAGACCTATTGATGTTAGCATCGATTTCTGTGACACGATAATCAAATCATGTTGTGTGCTCCATAATTTCGTACGCAAAAGAGATGGAATTAATTTTACAGACACAGCTTATGAATGCCCACTGCAGAGTGTTAACATTGAACCCCACGATAGAACTATATCTGCTGCCAATATACGTAACTATTTTGCAACCTATTTTACATCCCCTCAAGGATCTGTTCCATGGCAGTACAATGAACTCTGATGTGAATAATAAATTTAATAATTATATATTTAATATACAAATTCAATTTTTTTAATAATAAATAATGTCTTTATAATATTAATAAAATTATAATACCTTGTTAATATTATTTTACTATTAATACGAATACGGTAAATGACATTGGAACACCTGTTATATTTTTGTAAATATTACTTAAATTTGTAGAGAATAAAATTGTTAAGATAATATAAATCCATGCTCTATTTATTATTATCCGAACGTCAACAATGCGTAAAATACCACGGCCCACACGTGCGGTCGCAGTTAAGATACACTGTACGTTTATCTTAACGACGTCCACGTGCAGCTAGCTTATCAATATATATTATATATTGAACATTTATATTAGTTTTGTAATTTGTATACATATATTATATATATTTCTAGCACAATTAATTCTACTCATACGTTTACAAGATTTAAAAGCACGAACCTGCTTGTTTTTTTTGTTCTGCATTGAGTTGTCCCCAGGTCGTACACAGCACATTTAAGCACACTTCTTCCCATAGTTTACTTTTTAAATTAGCATCTGAATAATCTTTTAAATTTTTATTAAACAATGCCGGTCTCTTTTCTACTTCATTTATTAACAATTCACTGTCAATGTCTTCATCTCGTGGACAAGCTACTGTGGCCATTTTGTACTAATGAAATCGATGTGACTTGCTCGGACGTCACTGAAAAAATGAAACGGCAACTATATTGTCGCCCGTGTGCGCACGTAGATACCAAACTATAGACGAGGAAACTACACGGAGACAGTTTCGTCGCCCTTTTGTCGGCGGGTCGAGCAATTAAAAAGTTGCGTCGCTGTTGCGTTGCTCTGTGTGCGGGACTACATTTGACTTAGTGGAATTTGTGGAAAAGACAAAACAGTTGCGCAACAAAAAGTTGCTCGTGTGCGGCCGCCCTTAGAATTGTCTTCCAATAATTATTTTCAAATTATATTTGATGTATCAGTTGCTGATCAATTCTTTCTGGAATTATACTTCTTTGTTTCATTGTTGAAATATTTATCCGATGCTTGTGGGAATTTTCATGGCTAGATAATTTTTCTTCAGCTTTTTTCCAGTTTGAAAAGCCACAAGTGGCAAAAGAAGATTTGCTGCCAAATAGATCACACGGGTAACAATAAGTACAGCCTTTACTTTTTGAATACAAAAAAAAATTTCTTTTTATAATCTCTCCATTAACTTTAGATGGTTGGAGACTTTGGAGAATGACATGAGGGCTGTCGGTGTGTGCAGAGGAGATGTGATTGACCGAGTAAAGTGGAGGTGTAGGACAAGGGTGGCCGACCCCAAATAGTTGGGAGGAAGGCGAAGTAGAAGAAGAAGAAGAAGAAGAATCTCTCCATTAACTAAAGTGGACTCAAGGTATTTCTTACAAAAATATCTGTGTACCGTTTTGCTTGTACCTCTATTATTTACAGTATATGTTCTTTTTGATTTCAACAAGTTTGTTTGTGATAAGTCTTGAGAAAAACCATTAATTGAAATATAGTCTTTCAATGAATCATTAATATTCCATAAAGCTGGGTCCTCCCTAAAAAAATGTAATTTTATTTTTTTAAGAATTTAAAATAACTACCTACCTACCCATAATTAATTTTATATATATATGTATGAAAGTTATTAAAAGTAAAATAAAGAAAATATTATGTAATTAAATATATTATTATATTTTATACTAACAAATAACTTTTTTTAAATCCAAATGTTGGGAGGCTAGTCGACGAATTTAAGCTATTTAAATATTTTACTTCTTCAGTTTTAGGAGACTCAATCAATGTTTCAATTTCAGTACAATTCTTATCAAATGAATCAGCTAAATAAAACATTCAATGTAAAAATATGAAATTAGTAATAACATAAAAAATAAATAAATAATAAATAATTCTATACTTGTTATCAGATTGAAAACAATTAATTCATACTTCTAATGTTATTTCATTAAGTTTAAATTGAATTTATGTGGAAAAAAATATTAAACATTTTTGCGATGAAGAGTTTGTGTTATCAACATCAATTTCATTAGCAATATCAGGATTTACAAAATCATCAATTACTATATTGTCTCTATTTTCATCTTCAACTCCAATAGTATTGACAGCAAATAAATTAACTGAAATTCATAGTGAATAATAAATAAAACTAGTTTTTTTTAAATTTAATTTACCAACCTTTATTAAAATAAGATTGTATATTTGAAGTTTTGGAAATTACAGATGCACATTTTGAAGCTTTTACTTTAGCTTTTTTGCGATAAGCAGCTCCACTCAACCTTTTTTTGCCATCCATTATTCAAAAGAAACTAGTAAGCAAAGCAATAACTAACTGGCAATGAGCTGTTAAATGTTTATCATAATAAATTAATACAAGATAAAACGCCACTTATTTTTAATACAAAAGTTACATTGTATTCTAATTTATACAATTTTCATTGCAGGTTATAACGCATAAGCATGCTCGTGTGTTTGTAATAATTATATATAGTAGGAATAAGTATTATGTACCTTTTTTTTTTATGTCTATAGTAAATACTATTTTAATAATTTTTTTATACTTTCATGCAACTTAATAAAATAACTAATGATAATTTATGAATATTAATTAATAATATATACTTACATAGTCACAATAATTACTTAAAACGTTTGTTTTTAATATTAATAACTAACAACCAAATTTAACATTGCATAGTCTTTAAATAATAAATAGTTCGTTTAATTATAAATAATATAAATTAACAATATCAGAAAACAACAATAATAGATGATAATAACTGTGGTTATTATATTATGGTTGACAACCGTTGACTGTGGTTATGTTAAAATTTAAAATAATTATATGCTACCATTTATCAGTTATCGTTGATAACAAATACTACCATCATAATATTATTATGGCCGTATCATAGTACAAATTCTTTTCAAAAAAAAATATTTATTGATTCAATATTAGTTATTACATCGATTACAGCGGTGCCTGGCCGCCTTAATTTAGCCGCCCGGGGCAAATGTTCCCATTCCCCCCCCCCTAAATACGGCCCTGTATGTTGTAGTGCCACTCAATAACATTGCTTCCCTTTCTATAATTTCAAAGTCATCTCTCAAATTATCCACATATTGTTTTAGTGAATCATATAGTTTAACTACTGTTGATAGGTCAATTAGTGTAGATTGAACTTTATTATTGACTTTGTTGAATCTAGTAACAAATAATAGCATTAGTTTATAAGCACTAAATTAAATTTTGAAAAAAAAATTAACTTGACATTATAATATCTTATAATATCTCTATAGAATATATTATGGGACATATTATGTGCTCTAACTACAATACTATATAGAGAATATACTAATATTCTATTATTGTATTATAATAGTATACTATATTTTATTGATTATCAATTACATTACTGATAAATAAATAAATAATAGTTAGTGTTGCAAAGTTCCAAAAAGATGAAAAATAAAATAATATATAATAAAAATAAGCTAACCTATTTAAAATTAGATTCTACAAGCAAATCATTATACCAACTTCTAGAGTGTTCAATGAATTGTATATAGCTTTAGCTTCAACTTTACAAATAGGTTTGTCATCAGCATTTTGAATTATATACAGTAAAGCATTTTTTATACCACCATAAGAAGCATATAAAGCATTGCAAGCATCTGCTCGTGCACTCCAACGTGTTACACTTAGATTTTTAACAACTTTACCTTTACCAATATTTTCTTCCAAAATTGACCAACGGTTTGTTGAACATGAAAAAAAATTAAATAATTTTTGAAGCAAATCAAAAAAATTTGTTGCATTAATATAGCTTTCAGCTAAACAGGTCCCAATTACATTGAGTGAATGCCCAGAACATGGAATATACTTTTCTTTTGGATTTATATTCTTGATTCGAGCCTGAAAACCTGTATACTGTCTAGACATATTAGCCGCGTTATCATAATATTGACCACGGCAGTATTCAATTGGTATTTCATATTCTGATAGTAAATTTAAAACAGTTTCAGCCATATCTTTAGACTTGTGTCCAACATTAGCAATAAATAATAAAAACCTTTCTATTGGTATCCCATTTGATTGTACATACCTTATAGCAAAAACAAGCTGATCTATATGAGCGATATCTGGTGTTGAATCAATTATTATTGAGTAATATTTGGCATGTTTAATTTCTTCAATAATTGTGTTTGTCATTTTATGCTTTATTTGAACGATAATCTCTTCATATATAGTTTTTGATAAATATGTTGGTATTACTTTACCTGCATTGCCATAACGACCAATATGGTTTGCTAAAAATGGGTCAAAACGTGCTACTAATTCTAAGGCTCTAAGAAGGTTTCCATTATTCTGTTCATAAATTTTCTCATTACTTCCACGTAATGCCAATCCTCTTGAAGCCAAACATTTAACAGTCTCAATAATACCCATTAATATTTCTTTCCAATAGTTTGTTTCACTTTCTACTTGTTCTGTTAATTCCTGATCTATTCTTCTAACAAGCTTTTGTCGGCTCATACAATTTAAAATATTAGTCTTATGTTCTTTTGATTGTTCATGAGAAGTTAGACGTTCAGATGCATTTTTCCAATCATTGAAGCCTTCATTAGAACCGAATTGCGTATCACTCCCAAACAATCTACATGGTGCACAAAATAGACAACCAATTTTTGGAGAATAAATCAGCCACATTACCATAAATTCTAGAAGATAATGAAAAATTACAATCTATATTTTGAACATAACCATTTTTGGCTATGTAATCCTGATGATAATTATCAGATTTCCATTCAACTGGATCTTTCAAACTTATAATCTGATTTTCACAAGTTTTAGAAACAATATCAGGAGTGATTATTAGTTTGTCTTCATTATTTTCAATTGAATCAATAGATTCAATATTTTGTTCATTTTTTTGTGAAGAAATAGATGAGCTGTCAGAACTTTTGGTAATAAAAAAAGAAGTCAATTTTTGATTTGTATTAATTATATGTTTTATTTCTTCATATTTTTCTTTTTTTTTTTTTTGTCTTATTTGATTCCCACTTAGAAACTTTTTTGGTGCACTCATATTGTTAAAAACTATGATCTACAAGCAGAAACTTGGGTAGGACGTTACAGGAAAACCTTCAAGGGTTCTGTTGTTTAAGACCATGACCAGACTGTAAGCTAGTGGACGTTTTCTCAACCATGGTATGTTGCGCCGGAATGTGTGTGCAGCCTCCACCAAAGTCACCATGTACGCATGCAAGGGACATACGTCTTCGGAGGCAGCGGACGAACCAGTAGAGTAGGGTAAAGGAAGGTATATTCGTGATAAATTAACTAGATGTGTAATTACAAAGTCAATTTCAGTAATTTTACTTAATTACTTTAATTGTTTGATGTACATAGAGTAAAGTTACTAGAATCTATGCAGTTTTGGGATTTTAAGTCCTTTGATAAGTTTTTATAAAAGCTCAAAAGTCATTGAGAAAAGTTAGGTAATTTTGTGATATGATATTTAATTTCGTGATAGCGGTTAGGTAATTTCGTGAGCAGGGTTGCAAAAAAAACAGTTTTTTTTAAAAAAAACCAAAAAACCGTTTTTTTTGTTTAAAACAATGTTTTTTATGATTTAAACAGTTTTTTATTGTTAGTTAGTTTGTTTGTTTTAAATATTGTTTAAAACTGTTTTTTTTTTGTTTAAAACTAGGTTTTTTTAAAAAAATATTTTGCTTTTTTAAAACGGTATTTTCTGTAACATTAACAGAACTAAAGAGGATTTTAATTTATATACTTTTATTGCAGATATTATAAGTGTCAATAACTAATAACTAATGAGTAATGAGTAATGACTAATGAGTAATATAACAAATAAGTATAAATTAATTATAATAAGAAGAAAATATTCATTGACTATTAAATAGATAATAACGTTCAGTATGAGTACCAACTACCAGCACATAAAAAGGGTCAACATACAAATAATTATTCTATATCAATATTACAAATAATTTATAATATTAGGTAACAAACTAACAAGTAACAAACTAACAACTAATAACATCAATAAATCTGTTTTATTTTATTCTTACAAATTTTATAATAATTAATAAGTAAAATAAAAACATATAAAAAAAAAAAATTAATGAAAAATTATTTCTTAGTACAATGTAAGGTAAAATATTTCAAAATAAACAATTAGTTCTTTTAAAAACAATATAATAAATACTAATATAGGAATAGGAGATAATCTAAATTTTATTTTTTTCTTAAGTGTCAATTCAGTCTTTAGTAAATTAGATACTGACTTAGTGTTTGTATATTATATAACAATAGTTTCAAAATTTTAACTTGTAATAAAAAATAAAAAAAACAACAAATTCTTAAATAAAAATCTTAAATAAATAATAAAATGTATAGCTGGGAAATGGCAACAGCTTATTCTTTGTTTGGTTTATTTAAATGTTTGAAAATTGTTACAAGTTTTGAAGCTTTTTCCACTCCAAGACGGTTTCTAGTTTTTGAATGGACATAACCAAAGGTTGAAAAAAGTCTCTCTATACCGGCAGAGCTGCAAATTGATGTGAAAAGTTGCTCTACTAAATATGTTAAATCTTTGGAAATTTTATTTTGTTTTATTAATGCTTTCCACCATATAAGAGCTGAAATATTTTTTATTGCATTGTCACTGAATAAGTATCCTTTAAATGGGCTAGTTTGAGCTTGAAATGATATAATTTCTGACATAGTAGTTGGAAAATAAAGATTAGCATATTCTAAAGCTGAATCATGTTGATCTACATTTAATTTCTGTCCTCTATATTTTGGATGTAATATATTAGCTAAATAATGAACATCTTGAATAGCCATATCATACCTTTTCTCAAATATTTTTATTTCATCACTTTCAGTACCAAACTCATTTATAAAAAAATCTTTAAGATCAATCCACATTTCAACCACATCTGCTATTGTACAATTATCTTTTTGTGATACATCTAAAGCCCAAGACAATTTTTTTAACTTTACTATAAATGCTTCTGTATTGGTTTTCAAATTCATATCTATTACCATAGAAGTTATCTTAGAATCAATTGCTGCTCTATGATCAACACATACTTTGTATAAAATTGGCCAATTATCGATGTAGGATTGCAGACAGTTAAACATTGTATTCCAACGAACATCAAAAGGAAGTACCAAAGATGAATCACCAAGTTCTTTATATTTAGCAGCAGGAAAATGGTGAAACTTGAAATATTTAATAATTTGTTTTGCCTTATTTTTAATAACTGTATCTTCTAAATCATGAGCTAGCAAATTTAAAATGTGTGATGAACAACCATAAGTTATTATGTCTAAATGTGAATATTCATTAGAGCTCAAATCTGATGTACTAAGTTCTAATCGCATTTTCCTCATATGAGCAGCATTATCTGTAACCATACTGCGAACATCACAACCATATGACTTACATTTTTTTATCGATTCAACAGCCAATTTTAATACATACTCTGCATTATGACTTTCAGCTTTTGTCTCAATTGTATCAATTAAACATACTATTTCATCTTCTAAATTGTACACCGATATGCATATTATTGGTTCATTGTGTATGTTGCTCCACCCGTCCATTGCCATACATACAATTTTACCTTTAAGAATTTTTTTAATGTCTTCATCCACCTCGTTAAACACTTGATATAACAACTTATTGCCAATTTGATCACGATTGGGAGGTTTGTAGCCAGGACGAATTAACTGAATAATTTTTTTAAACTCCTTATGTTCAACAAAAGCAAATGACGAATTTGTCGCATATATATATTTGGCAATTTGAACATCAAATTTTTTTTTATCTTTATCACTTGTTCGTATAACAAACTTACTGATTGATGTAGATATTTGTGATCCTGTAGATGGTGTATCAGCACAAAAACGCTTTACGCAAGTTTCAACATTCATTGAACTATCATTGGTATGAGTAGTAGTATGCAATCTTAAACTACTAGAATCTATATTAATATTAGTAAAACATTAGATATTAATAACAAGTTAATACAATTTTGGTGACTTACTGTCTACTGATAATGTTGCTAGTGCTAATAAGTAATTTCATTAAATAGAGTGCAATACAATAATCAATGGATAGTGTTTACAACAGTATTTACATTACTAATCAGCTAAAAGTTTTAATTTTTGTGGGTTTATGAGTCTAGGTCGGAATCTGAGGTTGAGGTGTTATCAATGGGTTCAAGCAGGATATCTTGAGGTAGCCGAGGTTTGAGTCATAAGTTGGTGGATCTTTTGCCGATTTTGTAATGACGTGCCCCATCGACTTTGTGAAGATTTTCGTGAAATTTTTTGAATTGTTGCGTTATCCAGGTATTTAGGTGTGGTAGGCCCGTATCGTTGTGAAGTTGTTTATTTCTTATAAACCAAGGGGCCTTCAAGGCTATTCTTAGAAATTTATTTTGGAGTGTTTGTAATTTTTTAATTTTTGTTTTTGAGGCAGCTGCCCATACTGGACATGCGTAGGTAACTAATGGTCTTATTATTGCCGTGTATAGGAGTAGAGAGCATTTCATTTGTAATGTTGAGCTATGATTTAATAGGGGGTACAGTATTCGTAGCCTAGTGTACCCTTGGTTTAATTTTTTATTAATGTGTATTTTCCAATTAAGTTTTTCATCGAGGTGTAGGCCTAGATACTTAACTGAGTCGTCTTTGCTGTTCCAGTTGATTGCTTGGTTGTTAATTTGTAGGAGAGTTGGATTTATATACTTTCTGAGTGTAAATATTTTTACTTCGCTTTTAGTTGGATTTAAAGTTAGCTTCCATTTTGAGAACCATAGTGATAGTTCATCAAGGGAGCTTTGTAGGTCTCTTATTGAGGACTCAAGGTCTTGGTTTTGCGTTATTATTGCATTGTCATCTGCGAACATGGCTAATTGACAGTGTTGTGGCGTTGGTATATCGTGACAGTATATGTTAAATAGGGATGGTCCTAGCACAGATCCTTGAGGAACTCCAGCCTTTGCTCTATGTATTTGTGATATATCAGTTCCTATTCTGACATGAAAGTTGCGATTTGTTATGAATGATAAGAGTGTATTGTTAAGGTATGTGGGTACTTTTAGGGTTTTTATTTTTGAGATAAGTCCATGGTACCAAACCTTATCAAATGCCTGTGATATGTCTAAGAAGGCTGTTGTGGTAAATTTTTTATTTTCGTAACCATTTACTATTATTTCAGATATTCTTTGTAGCTGATGAGTTGTCGAATGGAATGGTTTGAAGCCAAATTGATGTAGTGGTATGATTTTTAGGAACGGTTTAATTCTGTGCAGCAAGATTCTTTCGAGGAGTTTTGAGAAGGTTGGGAGTAGACTTATGGGTCTGTAACTTTTGGGTGAACTTTTTTGTTTTCCTGGTTTATGTATAGGGATAATAATTGCAATTTTCCATGTGTCGGGAAAATAGCCTAGCCTCATGGAGGAATTCATGAGACTAGCTATGTATGAAAGTGATTTTGACGTGAGATTTTTGAGAATTTTGTTTGTAATTAGGTCGTATCCTGGGCTTTTTTTATTGGCTAGCTTATTTATTATTTGATGTATTTCATTAGGGGTACATGGGTTAATGAGATTGCCTACTGGTTGATCGCCTAAGTTACTTTGTTCATGGTTTACTACTTCATTTTGGTTTGTATGATTTTCGTCCGTTGTGAAACAGTTTTCAAAATGTTGGGCAAAAATTTCGCATTTCTCTGTGTTAGTTTCATATTTTGCTAGGCCATTTTTTAGGAGGGGAATTGTTTCACGCTGTTTTGTGATTCTTTTGGTAGCTATCCAGAGACTTGAGTCGTTGGGATTTATGTTTGACCAGTAGCGTAGCTGGAGCTCAATCAAGGGAGGGGCTATTTAAAAATTGTAATACATAACAAAATATTGTGAGGAATTCGAAATTTTCCATTTATTATTTTTAACCGTACATTAATGTATTTTTTAACTAATTATTGCTTAATATTTATTTGATGTTATAAAAAAAAACGTAGGATATACATATTAGACTTAAATCCTAAAGTCATGTAATACTCGTACCCCGGCTAATGCAGCTGAGTCCTTGATTTGGTTATAATAAAACAAAATTAAGAAATACATATAGGTACCTTTATTTATATGGCTATATAAATATATAAATTGTACAACCAATCAGAAAAAAAAATATTTACAACAATTTTCAAAGTAATATAGATCTATTTTTTACTTTTGAAAATTGATCTATGATTGTTTCAACATCCACTTCAATATCTCTATGGATATTTAATAAAGCCAAACCAGTTAGTCGTTTCTCACCCATCTTTGCTCTTAACCAAGTTTTTAATCTAAAACAAAGCATCATGCAACAGCATAAAAGCAGAGGTAAAAGCAAAATCAAATGTAAGCAATTTATTTATTTATAACATATTATATAAATAAATATGCATAATTATTAATTATAAGTAGTGAATATTTTATGAATAATAAGTAATAAGAATAACTAACTTCTAAATAAATGTTTAATAACCATCTTAGTAAATAATATAGTCTTAACTGAAGAATATTGAAGCAGTAGTTTATAGTCTAAATTAAAGTCTATTAATAATAAACATTAGGGAAATTTAACAAAAAAAAATAGCTTAAACATTTTACCTGCGCAAAGTGGAAAAGCTGCGTTCGGCAGTTGCTACACTAATTGGCAAAGAAGCAAGAATGTGAAGCAAAGAACTAATATTAGGGTAAATCATATCAGAACACTCATCAATTACTTCTAAGATATTTGATGGTAGACCATTACCTAAAATAATATAAAAATAAAAAATAAAAGATAAATAGAATAATTTCTTAAAATGAATCACCTTTGTAATGGATCCATTTGGTATACCACAATTCAATTTCTGACTCAAACAGCACATCTGTGGTATCCTTAAAAAATGAATATTTATTTTTTATTTCATTAAGTATTTCTTTCCTTTCGTTTTTTGTCAATTTTACTAAATGCTTAGGAACTAATTTGGTAATAGCTTTAAGTGTCTGGTTTTCATGATTCCCAAATCTTCTACACATGTCACTTATAATACCGTCTAATAATGGAATGAAAATAGTAATTTTGTAAAACTCTTCACAACTATTTACATTGGGTGGATTTGATCTATTGTTCTGTTTACCAGCAATCCTTGGTATTTTTATATCAACATCTAGTTCTTCCATCAGGTCTTTGCATTCATTAAAAATATTTTGAAAGTTAGTATCACAATCAGAACGGTTGTTCTTGAGAATTGAAATTATATTTTCAATGACTTCAGAAGAAGTTAATATATCTTGGTATTTTCCTTGTAGTGTCTTACTTGCGTGATACGTTACAGCTAATACAGATGATAATGAGTAGAGAGAAATTATAAATTCACAGTTCGAAATTGAAAATAAAAGGGTTTTGGCTTTAGACGATGATACTATATCATCCCATTTTGATATAGATGTAAGGGCATTAATAATCTCAGGTAATGACATTTTAAAATGCAACACACTATCATGCCTCTCTACCCACCTGGTCTGACAAATACTTACAAATTGTTTTTTGAGCATTTTTTTTAATATGAAATTGCGTTTTGCTGATGCGTTAAAAAAGGATATAACTTGTTCCATGATACCAATACAGTTACGAATTGATTGAACTGTTGATGACTTTGAAATTGATAGATTCAGAGCATGATTATTGCAAGGACAATGAATTGCATTTTTTGTTGACTGCTGGATACGCTGAACAGCCCCAACTATAGTAGAAACCATCACTGCACAGCCATCAGTAGCAATACCTACACAATTATCAAATTTTAAGCCAAGTTTGGACATCATTTGTATAACTATATCACCAAGAAATTCTCCAGTCAATTTTGGTTCTATCTGGTTGTTTGAATCTACTCCATCGCTGTCTTCATTTTCATTGTCCATAGATGAATGACAATCAATAAATGTAACAAATCTTTCAAACATTTTTCCTGAATAAATATATCGGATACTTAAACTCATTTGAGAGATTGTTGAGACATCAGTTGTTTCATCGAATATAATACTGTAGTACTTAGCCTGTTCAATATCTTTAATGATTTTACATACAATTTCTTTTCTGATACACTCTATTAATTCATTTTGAATAGTAGGACTTATAAAAGTTGCTTTTGCATTATTATTTTTTAAATGACTTTCAAGAGTTTTGTCACCTAATACAATTCTAAACTTTAAAATTTCTCTGAAGTTGCCTTCATTAATAACAGTTTCTGATGAATGAGGTTCAGAAGAAAGTATACCATAATCTTTGTGTCCTCTTAAAGCAATATTTTGGCGTCCTAAGAAAATGATACTTTCAATTATTGGTACTAAGCGCTCTCTATTTTCTTTAATTTGTTTCATACGTTCAGTATCAATTATGTTAATTACAACTTTATTTGGGTTTGAAAAAGTTTTTTGAAAATCAAAAGAAAATTGAACACAATTTTTATGATAGTCGTTATTTTGATGTGTTTCTAATAGCCCATCTTTTCCTAATAATTTGGCAAACTGGTTTAGCGGCTCAGTAATAAGTCGTTTTAATTTTTCTGTACCTCTTCGACCGCCATACTCAGATGTTAGGAAAAGTATACAGTACTTACAAAATAGTCCATTTTTTGATCTCGAATATTCTAGCCATGTAAATTGTTCAAAGTGATTTTTCCTTAAATAACGCTTAAGTTGTTTACCGTTTTTGATATGAATGGAAAATGGGTAAATGAAATGTTCATCGGGTACATTTGAACGTTTTAACAAGGCAGCTTTAGTATGGTCATCGATTTTTAATCCAAACAAATTTCCAATATCTAATTCTTCTGAAACTTAAAAAGGCGCAGTTATCAAAATAATAATATAATAAAATTCAAATCTGAAATAGGTAGGTACCTACTAAAATATAAAAATAAAAATTATAAGTAGAATGGAAAAAAGTATTTGAACATCTTTAAGAGACTACTTACCATTAATGGAATGTTGATTATCATCAATTTGTTTTTGTTCATCATTTTCTAATGTTTTATTTTTTTTAGTAGGACATGTAACTAAAATATTTTCTTCAGATTTATTAGTTTTAAAATAATCATTTATTCTCTTCATAATGAAACAATCAGTTTATAATAAAATAATCTTAATTGTAGACTATTTTATTTATAAAAAGAAACAGAATAGAGAGAAAATAAATAATTAATTAATAAACAAAACAGTTGTTAAAGCCACAGACAATTCGGGTGCAAAAACACTTAACACTTCAGAATTCAGTACTTCACGTCTTTTTGGTTATCATTTCAGCTACCTCCACAATAATTTTGATAATATAACAAACGTAGATTGTATTCCGTGGTATAGTGTGATATCAGTGTATTACTACAACCGTGTATATTAATTTAGACAAGAATTGGCCGATATCATTATCAACACATTTTGGTAACGTTGATAAAAATTTAAAATACGAAATGAATATTAAATATCACTTGTGTAAATTCTATATTATTTTATTACCTATATACAGGATATAACCGTGATTAAAATATCACCAATAAAAATGCCAAGGGAGGGGCCATACACCCATGGCCCCCCCTCAAATACGCCACTGTGTTTGACACGTATTCTTTGTAAGAGTTATATCTTAAATTATCCAGTTCCCATTTCACCCTTCTTGTTAGTTGATTTAGACGTTTTTTGACTGCTGGTGAACGGTGTATTTGCCAGATTCTTCTTGCCTTATGTTTTTCTTTGATTAGGTTTTGTATGTGAGATGGTATTGGTGTGCTATTCATATGAGGTTTTTTGTTTTTTGGTGGGGCTAGAGCTAGGTCTATTGCTGATTTGATGGATTCGGTTAGATGTATTATACCAGAGTTTATATCATTTGTGTTAGTGTACTTTCTATAAGGTTTTAATATTTTATCGATATTTTCTTTAAAGATTTCCCATTTTATTGGTCTATTTATTAGTTTTTGTATTGGAGGGTTAGCTTCAGCTTGTATTTTTAGGGATGTTAGTACTGGAACGTGGTCGGAGTCTAGCTCGTTCAATACTTTATGGTATAAGTTTGTAGGGAAGTTTGAGATTAACATAATATCTAATATGTCCGGAGTTACTCCTGTACGGTAGAAAGTAGGACCCGGTGGAGGGGAGACCAATATGTTTAGATCGGACGTATACTCGTATAATTTATGTCCATTTGGGTTTGTTTTTTTACAGCCCCAGATGGTGTTTTTGGAATTGAGATCACCTAGGAGTATGGTGGGGGTATTGTTGAAAAGCTTGGGCAAGTCTGAGTTTTGAATTTTCTTGTTCGGCGGGTTGTATGATGATATTACTCATAGGTCATGTTTATCCGTTACTAGATTTATTGCTACTGCTTCGATCTGAATTGTGGGGGGTAGTATTATTGGGTTGTGTTTTAGGTTTTTTTTGATCAGTATTGCTACACCTCCGGAGGAGTGTGTATGTTTCCTGTCATTTCTATATATTTCATATCCGGGTATCTTGAAAGTTTCTGAGTCTTTTAGATGTGTTTAGGTGATACCAGAATATCGATTTTGTTTCGTGATAGAAATTCTGCTAAGGTAGACCTTTTGGATTTTAGTCCATTTGCATTCCAGTTGACTAATAGGATATCTTTAATATTAATTATGTTCATTTTGAGGTTGTTAAAGGTTTGATTGGGTTTGCTGTCATGTTGCTTGTTATTGACGTGAAAATGTTCTGTATGATTGTTTGGACGCTTTGTAGTATATTCTCGACGAATTCTGTAATTGTCTTTTGGAGGTGCCCGTTTAGGAAGTCTTGGAGTGTTTCGTTAGTATTTTGTGTTATGAGGTTTGGTGTATTGGTTTTGGTTATTTCTGCGTATGATTTTTTGTTTGATTTTATTTGTGTTGTGGTAGTGTCAGTTGTGATCGGAGGTATATTTATTGGTTGAGGTTTCTTTGTAATTGTTGGTTTAATTTTTTTTGATATATTTTTATAATATGTGCAGCCTCTATAGTTAGCCGAACGTGGTTCGTTGCAGTTCACGCATTTGGGTGGTGTTGTTGAATCCTTGGGGCAATTTAAGTAGTGGTGATTTCCGTCGTATTTTACACATCGTGGATTAAGTTTGCAAGATTTGTTTATGTGTCCATTTCTTTGACAGTTTGTACATTGTGGTGGGGCGTTAGATTTGCGTCGTGGTTCAATGGAGATTAAACAGTTTAAGAGTTCGAAAATTTTATTAGATTCTTCCGTTCTGGTTAGTTGTATGGCTGTTAGAGGGAACGGGAGTTTATTTTTATCTGTCAGCTTTGTGACTGATATGATAGGATATTTTAGGTTTTCGAGTTCATTAAAGATTTCCGATTCAGTGATTGACATTGGTAGGTTTCGTATTACGGCAGAGATGTCCTTTTCGCTTTTAAGTCTATATGTAAAGTATTCATATTTTTTTTCTTCGAAAAATTTTGTGATCGTTCGAAAGTCGTCGACTGTCTCAATGTTGATTTTTATTTTTTTGTTTTTATTTGTTGCTGTGAAATTATTAAGAAATAATGGCGAGATTTCCTCTCGGAGTTTTATGTAATCTGAATTGTTAATTACAAACACCGGTGGTATTTTTTCGTTGGTATTGTTTTGCGTTTTTTCTGTTTCCATATGTTGTTGTGAATTATTAGCACTAGTTAGAATTTCTTCGGTTTGGGAGTTTATTAATGGCTCGTAACGATTTGGCGTGGTGTAAAATATGTTTTCGGCTGTTTTGTATTTGTTTTTTGCAGTTTTGATAGGTGATCTGAATTCATTGTCAGAGTTTGGGGAAGGTGATGATAGTTCTTCATCTTCAGTGGTCAGTCTATTTTTTTTGATGATGAGAGGTGGGACCTTTCGTTCCGATGGTTTACTATTTTTATGAGTTGGCGTGGTTGTAGACGTATTCATTTTGACTGTACGTAGTTTGTTGAGTTACGTATTAGTCTGTTGGGCTTATCGCCCGTGCGCGTTGGATTTTATCTCTATGCGGTGTGTTGTGTCGGGAATTGCTCTATGGACTTTATATTATAAAAATGTTTATACATTACCAGATAACGGCGTCGCGGTCGCTGCTATTATTACTGCTATCGAGAGCTATGAAATACGGTGCACGAAATTAGCGTGTGGACTCTACGGTGTCCAGGCGCGTACTTTACAAAAATTCAACTAGCTATGTATAAATATAATATAAATATAATTTTTTAATAAAATATAAAATATACATTATGTGTTAATCATTATGATGGGATTTTTATTTTAACACGTTAAATATTTTCAAAGGTTAAATTTAACAAAATGTAGTTTTTTTAATACCAAAATAATTGTCATGTTCTTCTCTACGCCATGGTACTATTTTAAGATTCATAAGTGTGGCGTCACAACAATTATAAGCATTTGTTTAAATATGAATTTATGGTCACCGGCCGATCATGTGGCATGGCAACAATGACCAACTATGGGCGCCAGCGGGCATAAAAGTATAAAATTTGAACATTGCTGTACAGCCACCAGCGTACATATGGCGGTTAACGTGTTAAACAACAAAAAGTATTTTTTATTACTTACTTGAGTGCTAAAATAATCATTGATTTTTGTTCTTTTTAAATGAACAAGATCATATTGATCTGAATCAATTTCTTTAAATTTGTTCTTAACACTTTGATTTTTATTGTCATTATTATGCTAAAAAATTCCAATTATAATAATTACACTTTTTACACTACCTACTTTCAAGTCCAATCACTGCTTATGATTAATAAACGTTAATGATATTAGAGGTAGGTACTTACTTTATTACAATTAGAGACAAATAAAAATTTACTTAATTTCTCCTTAATATTCATTATATTGCTGACGGCTGAACTAAAGTCTTAAAGTACTCCAGTGGGACACACTACAGTTGAGTACAGTCAACTGTATAGACAATAGACTACAGCTTCGCCATTAGTAATAATCGATAAGTTTACACGCTGCGTAGTACTTGTCATTAGTACTTGTCACTCGAACTATTACTTGTCACTGGCACTAATCATCTATCGGTCACACGCATTCACTGATTTGTGCATAGTATTAGTTAATAGTAAGTGATAACATAAAGATAACATAAAGATGTTTATTATTGTAGTGACTACTGAATATTAAATACGTAATTAATATAGTCACCAGACACCAAGTACTGAATGAAATGGACCGTCGAAGTGTTATAAAACAAAGTTTTAAATATTATTCAAACATAATAATATCAGCTTTAATAGATGAACTGGAAACCGAAATAAGTAAAAAACAAAAACGAATATGGACGAGGAAATGGCTCCTTCGAAGAGATACACATGGTAGTTCGGTTGGATTAATAAGAGAACTTGCAATTGAAGATAAATCAGAGTATAAAAGTTTTATGAGGATGACACCAGATCAGTTCGAATTTTTGTTTCAAAAAATATCTGCTAAAATTCAACGTGAAGATACGATTATGAGACCTGCGATACCTGCAAAAATAAAATTGGAGCTTACCTTATCATTTTTAGCTACCGGTAATAGTTATCGTAGTTTATCTCACCTTTTTCGGGTTTCAAAAGCAGCAATTAGTATTTTCATTCCTGAAGTTATGGACGCTGTGTTCGAGGCTTTAAAGGATTACATAAAAGTAAGTTGATAGTATTAAATAAAAATATTGGTATTTAGTGTAATATATATATTTACTTTTTTATAAATATACTTTTGTATAATAAATCAATAAAATGTTAACTTCATAATTTTAACAAAAACAAATATTTTATACTTTATAAAAAAAATAGTAAAAATAGTACACACTTTTAATTAACTCATACATTATGTATAAAAATAAAACAAAAAATAAAATTAATTCAACTTCATTAATAAAATAACTTTTAACTTTTAAACATAAATAAAACAAATAATGTATCACAATAGACACAATATCTAACAGTGTAAGGAACTTTTGACTAGTTCATGTATAATAATAAAAATAGTAATAGAAAATTTCTTCTTGAAAATAATATTATTTTAAGTAATTATGATAAAAAAATTTTAACTTTTTCAAGAATAACATAATACAATATATAAAATAATAATAATAAATAAAAATAATATAATTATATAAAGTCTTCATTAGTAAAAGTAGCAGAAATTGCATTAGATAAAATATTATCATTTGTATCAATGGGTGAATTTACACTTGAATCCACCTCTGATGACACATATGACAACCTATCAATAGAATCTGTTGTAATAGAACATGATCTATAATTTTGTACAGCCATGTCACTTAATATGCTTTGAATTCTTGATAGTGCAATCAAAGCGTTTTCATAATTTAAAGCTTTTAACTGAGCTGCAACACTCTTTCCGAAAATATCGAATTGGTTTTCAGGTTGAGGTACTTCTGGTTTATTTATATTTTCTTGCAATTGTTTTAGCTCATTTATAGCACGAAAAATTCCTTTTTTATTTGATTCTTTTCGGTTTTTTGGGGTGGTATCTGTATTAGCTTTTAATATTGGTGTTGAATGTGAAAATGAGGTGTCAATCTCTTCAGACTCTTGAAGTGATATTTCTTCAGTGTCTTGGGTGTTTGGTGGTATAGTGTTGTGATATTCAGTGGCTACAGTTGCATTTTCAAAACTTGGAAAATTGGTTATGATCTGAAATTAAAAATATACCTACTACATTTTTTTTTCGATTTTATTTTAATTATATTATTAATATGCCTACTAGGTATAAAGTAGGCATGCCTTTAATTAATGTTTGTTGTCTTTTGAAAATAAAAAAATTTTCTAATAGTCTATTTAGGTACAATAAATTTGAATTTGATAAATGAAATGTTTCAGATACCTGCTAGTCACGAAGAATGGAATGTTATTGAAAGGGGTTTCCATTCTAGATGGAATTTTCCAGGGGTATATGGTGCTATAGATGGAAAACATGTGATGATACGTGCACCGCCTGATTGTGGCAGTGACTTTTTTAATTACAAAGGATCAAACAGTATTATTTTATTGGCAGTTGTAGATGATGACTATTGTTTTACTTATATAAATATTGGAGCTAACGGAAGATGTTCAGATGGCGGTGTTATACAAAACAGTTCTCTTTCACATGAACTTGAAAATGGTATGTTACCAACCAGTGGATTTTTTGTTGCAGATGCAGCATTTCCACTAAAACATTATTTATTAAAACTTTACCAACACACACCTCTAACACACGACCAAAAAATTTTTAACTACAGGCTATCAAGGGCCCGGAGAATAGTGGAAAATGCATTTGGCATACTTGTAAGCAGATTTAGGATTTTTGAAAAACCTATAGCAACAGATGTATCAGTAACAGATAAAATTATACACACAGCATGCGCTTTGCATAACTGGCTAAGAAAGACTTCAAACACTTACTTGACCAGAGAAAATGTAGACTTCGAAAATGTAGATACCGGGGAAATCATACCAGGATCATGGAGACAAGAAACCCTAGCGTTACTGCCAAGTATTAACCGAATAGGTAGTAACCATTCATCTAGACAAGCTAGAGAATTAAGGGAAATGTATACAAAATACTTTACAAATGAAGGTGCTGTCTCGTGGCAATCAAGAATGATTAATTAAATCACCTCTTTACATACTATAATATAATAATTTAACAAAATATTGTATACATTACATATTATTAGTTTTATTATTAATTTTATAAGTTTTATATTAATTTTATTAACATGCAATTAATTTTTTTTTATTAAATTTATCTTTATATTTATTATGCATAAATTGAAGAATGTTAGAATTCAATAGAATAGTGAATTAAAAATATTTTTAACTACAACTTTTTTCAAGAGCAATTTTTAATTGTATAGTGCAATACTGCAATACAATTCAATAGTTTTTTATTACTATAATTAGTTTATATCAACATAAAAAAATTTAAATAATAATGTATATAATGTACTCACATTGTCAAAAGTGTTCCTTCTTTCATCTGCATCCTTTAAGAGTGCTTTCATTTCAACAAACCATTTTATGTTTGGTACATAAACATTGTCTGTACTGCTTCCAGATGCTTTCGATTTATCTATTTTTTTTCTTTTCTTGGTAGTAGGTAGATTTTAAATTTCGCATTTTAGATTTTACATCAGCTACTTTAAAACCGGGTATAGCCATTCCGTCCACAATTTTTTGAAAACATGCTTCCCGCATGTGTTTATTTTTGTAAGATACATGTTTAGGATTCCAAAGGCATTCATATTGCTTAAACTCCTGAAGAAATTTGATAGTTGTTTCTGCATTCCACTTTTCTGACATTTTAAATTCTACGTTAAAAACTTAATAAACTAACAAAAATTGCAGGACGGTACGTGATAAAACCAATATTCTCTTATCACTTCAACTAAGCACTAATACTATCATCATGCGATCACACGTTGCGAGTGCAACCGCGAGTAGAGTAGAGTCGTGGAGGGGGTAGCTACTTGTCATTAGTAAATAGAACTGGGTTCTATTCACTCGCACTCTCGGTTTTACTAATACTAAGCACTATTTTTAATGTTTACACACAAGGTGCGAGTGCGAGTGACAAGTACTAATGACAAGTACTACGCAGCGTGTAAACTAGGCATAACAGTTTATTGTATGTTCAATGCGTACACATACATTGATGAATAATATTTTGATTATTTTTAGAATACTGGGAGCGCAGGTTTTTCGTGGTAATGTCGTTATGTTGTACACAGAATAGCATGTTACATGATAACCATGATACATCGATAGTCGATTCGTGTAAGCACGTTTATTTATAGTATTATTCTTTTATAAGGACTATAATTGACTAAATTATATAGGTACATAAACCGCCCGTCAACAATTTACTATGAAAACGTTATGAGTTTATGACTGTAATTAACAAGTTGACTGACATGATGATTTTTACGAACTTTCCTGTATTGCCATGAGCATCATATATGGGTCACACTAAGTTGTTCCCATAGGCCATGAGCATCACATATTGATGCTCAACATTTTTTAGTTGTTGAAATGAGCATTCATATTGTTTCTCTGTTTAGTTTATTTAATCCAATAAAGGATAAAAAATTAATGATTTAGCCAATTGCAGCATTGGATCTTTTTGCTTTGGTAGGTATTAGTTTGAATAAAAACAGTGGCGTAATTATGGGGGGGATATGGGGATATATCCCCCCCAGGCCCTTTTTTTTTAGAATATCCATAATTAAATTCCCGTAAGCACTAAGTTTTAAAAGATTTTAAATTAAGAAATAAGAATTCATGGATATTAATAAAATATTATATTTGAGATTTTATTTTTATTTTACTAGTATAAAACTACGATACCTAGCTCATCAATTATATTAATTATAATATATGACAAGAAAATTGTACAGCTCATAGTTAAAATATAACACTGATAAATCTACGATTTACGACTCTAGATTAGTGTTAAAAGCATGAAATATATCACAAAAACGTGAAACATTGAAATTTGTCTAATACAAATATTAATGCTAGTTATTTATCAATTATCATTATATAATCTAGAGTAGTTCGAATAACTTCGATAACATTTGGGGTATTTCCCAGGAAATTACTTATCGACGACGTGCAACGTCGACAAACAATGTAATATTATTATTATAATGATATTATTAGATATTATTCTATTCTGTGGTATTAACTATTTTCGAATATTACATTACTGTAAACGTTGAGCAACAGTGCAAGTGCAACAACAATCTCGATTATTAATTATATTAATTATAATAAAATAATATTTTTTCTTTAACTGTGGTCTGTGCTCTGTGGATGTGTGTCTATTGTTTACTATTATTTAATATATTACTAAATTACATATTAAATTATTAAATAAAAAATGAAAAGACAGTCGAATGCCTTTATTTCTTTTTTTCAAAAAAAAGTTAAAGAAACTGATCAACAAAACATCTTGTCAAAATGTGATTCAGATCAAGACCAACCTAACAAAGAACTTGTGGTAATAAAGTTGAACTATTTTTTTGAAATAATCTAAATGTTCATACATTTATGTATTTTTTATTTCTATGTAAATTTATAAAATTATTTATATAAATTTAAAAATCAATAACACAAGGATATTTTCTTAGGAAAAACATAAAGAATTGGATCAATCTACATCAATGATTTCTGTGGAACAACCTGTAAGTACAAAGTTAGGAAAAGTTAATGATTAAAAATTAACATTTTTAATTCTTAAGTTTATTTGTATATTTTGATTTGGAATTGCTTCTATTTGGTTATTTAGCTGTATGCAAATATGCAATAATATGCTATTATTTATCAGCACATATTATGATACGCTTGAAATATGTTACATAATATCATATTATAGCTTAATATACTAAAACACATGCTTTATTCTTCTTACATTTTAAGATTCAATGCTTAAGTAGCAATGCACAGTACCATCAAAATGATATAGGTTTATTTGTTCATAAACATACTTTGGCTGATGAAGATAAATATCTTGTAAGTAACCTATACTATGATACTTGTTAGGTGTATACCTACTATACATTAATTTAAATTTTTCATAATAGGTACTTAGCTAATTTAAAAATTTAAATGTTGAAGATATTTTTTTATTTATTCATATTTCACAGGTTCTTACAAATGTATGGGTACCACCGCCAAATTATAGTTTTCCGATAACTGATAAAAACAAAAACCGTGGCCTAAGATTTCAATATAAATGGCTGACTGAATTTGAATGGCTAACATATTCTGAGTTGAAAATGGGTGCTTTTTGTAAATTTTGTACTGTTTTTGCAAAGTCTGGTGGTGTAAATAATCAGCCATTAGGTCTACTTGCTGTTAGGGCTTTAAATGAATGGAAAAATGCTAAGCAGGTTTTTATAATATAGTATTATTTTAATGTTTAGTGTTTACAGTATATCTTATTAAATTGCTATGACTGTATTTTAGATTTTTCGTGAACATTCTAAAAAGCTATATCATGGATATTGTGTCGTGGACTCTAACCATTTTCTTAGTGTTTATTCTAAACAAACATTATCAATCATTAATCAGTTAGATTTAGAAAGGTTGGTACTGATTTACTAATCAAGTTTTTTTGTACTGTATATCACACATGTACCTAATACCACTACTAAGTAGTTAATAATTATTTACTTAATATGCAATATTACTTTATTTTATATAATTTTAATTAGAGTTGAACAAATCAAATCAAATAGAAAAAAGCTTATCCCAATTATTAATTGTGTGATCTTGTGTGGTCGTCAAGAAATAGCTTTGCGAGGCCACAGGGATTCTGGAAGTTAGTATTTTATGATGTTTATAAAATTGTATATATATATATAAATATATAAATATTTTTAATAAATACTAAAATACATCTATTCAATTTTTAAATAGACAGCAACAACCAATCAACCAATCTAGGTAATTTTAGAGCTATACTTAACTATCGGAGTGAAGGTGATGATTATTTAAAACATCATTTAGAAGAACAAGGAAGAAACAAATACATCACACCTCAAGTTCAAAATGAAATAATATCAGCATGTGGAGAAATAATTTTAAAAGAAATAGTAAATGAAGTAAATAACTCTCGTTGTTTTACCGTGTTGGCTGATGAAACCACTGACATAGCAGTTATCGAACAGTTAGCATTATGTGTGAGATATGTTGATTCAAAATATAATATTAAAGAAAATTTTCTAAAATTTATACCTGTAAATAGCCTAACTGGGAAAAATCTAGCTGAGTCTATTTTAAATGGTAACTAATAAATAAAATATTTTATACTTTAGAATACTTTACTAAGATTTTATACTTTAGGATTAACTGAATGTGGAATAAACTGCAATTTCCTGTATGGCCAAGAATATGATGGCGCTAAAAACATGTCAGGCCAGTTCAATGGCGCTCAAACACACATTAGAACTACTTATCCTAAAGCGATCTATGTACATTGTGCAGCCCACTCATTGAACTTAGCTGTATCAACTGCATGTAACATACAACCCATTAGAAACTGTTTGGGCATTATAGAGAAATTATATATTTTCTTCAATACACCTAAACGCCATAATGTGTTATTATCTTGTATTGAAAATAGCAATACTGATATAAAAATAAAAAGCCTTAAAAGACTATGTGCTACAAGATGGGTACAGCGCTATGATGCTGTACATGATTTTGTGGAATTATTTGATTTTATATTAGAAGCCTTAGAATTAATTTCAGACTGGAAAGATTCATCAGGAACTGCTATAGAAGCCAATATGCTTATAAAATCAATTGATTCAGAGTTCATTGTATCAGTTTATGTTGTTAAGGTGAATATTATTATTTATTATAAATTTAAAATAATTTATTTCCTATTGTAATGTAAATTGTATATTTTGTAATAAGTAATTAGTTGTAATTTAATTTGTAAATTGTATGTATTTAGCTACTGTTTTCATATGGTTTGCCTCTATGCAAGCAGTTGCAAAGAGAGCGAATTGATTTAAAAGAAGCAGTCAATCTCACAGAAGATATAGTGACAGAGTTAAAGCTAATTAGAAGTAATTGTGATTGTGAATTTAAAAAAATATTTAGTCAAGCAAAGGTATAAAATATATCATTATAGTATAATCACTTATATTAAGTTGAGTATTATTTTTTATAGGACATGTCTGCTAAACTAGAAATTGAATTAACACTCAAAAGAATTATTAAAAAACAAAAAAACCGTGCCAATCCTATAACAGATGGAGAGTTAAATGTAGAAACATACTATAGGATAACAATTTTTTTACCGTATCTTGATTATTATATAACTGAATTACAAGAAAGGTTTTTGTCTCATTCAGATATTTTCAAAAGTATAGTGATATAACATAAAAATTATAAGAATCACATATTATTATAAAAATATTGTTAAATTGTTAATTGTTAATTAGATTAATGTAGGGTTCGAATGCTTATTTTCAACAAATTCAAATTTAACTGAAGATGAAGAATTATCGTTCAAACAATTGGTAGAATTTTATAGTCCTGATGTAGAATGTTTTGACAAATCATTTTTTGAATTAAAATTATGGAAGCGTAAATTAAATAAATGTGAAAAGCTTCCAAAATCTGGTCTCCAAGCACTTATTATGTGTGATGAACAAATTTATCCCAACATATTTTTGCTCTTAAAAATATTATGTACATTGCCAGTCTCGACCACTTCACCAGAGCGTATGTTTTCTACTTTAAAAAGAGTAAAAACTTATCTCAGAAATACAATGGGTCAGGTAATAATCATTATTTTTATAAATTATATTATAATTATGAACTTTTACTAACTTAAATACCTACTTAATAGGAACGCTTGAACGGACTTATAATGTTAACAGTGCATCGGGACATTAAGTTGTATCCCGATGACATACTGGATATTTTGGCGAAAAACAAAAAAAGAAAACTTGAAATAATATTATAATTTATGAAAAATATATTTAGTTTAATTTAATTGTTACTTTATTGTCTTTGAAAACCATTATTATACCATTTACCTCCTTTAATTAATTTATAATAATATAAATTAATATAATATTGTGATCTATGAGATTTAATGGTCAATTGGGGGGGGGGGGCATAGCCCACTAGAACGATAGTATAAACTTATATCCTAATCCCACCCCAGAACCAATTCCAAATTACGCCACTGAATAAAAAATATAGCAAATTTTCAATTCATGCGTTGACTTATTTAAAAATATTTTTAAATAAATACATTAAATACATTTTATCATAGGTAACTTTTATTTTAAAATAACACAACTTGTGATGGTATACTATTATACATATATGTGGTATATTGATGTGGTTTATACAATATGAATAACATTATAATAAAACAACAAAACTTAATATCACATATTCTCATAATACAATTTAAAACATAAATATAGAAAGTAATTTAATATATTATCAAAGTTTAACATATATGTTTACTTGTATAAACTATGAAAACAACTTTTTTAAACATGTTATAGTAAAAAAATAAAACTAAAACTAAAAATGTTAATAATAATAGTTGTTTTTTCATTGTTTTTAATGCAAATGACAATGTAAGTATTCTTTTTTTTATTAATAATTAACACAAACAACAAATATATCTTATAAATATTGACAGTAGATACCTACTTGGTATATTTATAATAAATGTTATCAAATGTTATTGTTGCGTCCCGACAACGGCGAGCAACGGCACAGATGATAATTATATAAAAGAATGATGAGAACAACTCGTATTATACTTTATTAGATTTATTTAAACGAATATAATTAATATTACAGCTATGCTTACATAAATGGTTAATAAGTAATTCAACATAGCAGGGATGACATAGAGCCGAACCGTCAGAACCACACTTACTCATGCGAGTTCTCCGTTCAGACTGACGATCGGCTCTCCGTCGTCTTCCCACAATCGCCGGCGCGCGACACATAGACCGGAAGGTCTTATCGTGGTGGCCTATGGAGACCCCATTACACATACATCCGTGCATTAGTTATATCGAAACTGATTATTATAACTGGGTCACCATGGGTCCACAACACCTCCCCTGCAAAACAGGGGTTCATCCCCTAAGATGAAGCCTTCCAATCCATTTACAATCGGCCCGAGTATATTTGTTAGTAAAATAAAAATACAATAAGTAATAGAGACTGATATCACAATATATATTATCAGTTCTATTTGAATATTATTATTATGCATATAAATAAATATGTTATTAGTTACATTACAATAGATTTTCATATTAGTTTAGTTAGAACAGGGTGACAAGTGATATCAGTTTACGTACGTCCTCATGACCCAGTTTTATCGTATTATACATACACATACACTTATAAAATATATAAACATTTTCTCTTTATTTTTTTTTTTTAATAAATTAGATATATATACCTTTATGGGCCATGGTTCTCAACAACTTATCAAAAATACATTTGGTTAGTTTTACGTCCGTTGTTTGATCATGTAGGTACGTAATTGCATGACTCTTAGAGCAAATTAATTGATGCGCCTCACCCAAATTAAGAAGGTTCCCTCCTTTGTTCATATAACCTATATTCTCAGATACTATTACTCTCTTAGTTGACATATCTTTTAATTGTAAATAAAACTTCTGGTTATTATACTCGTCACTAGCGATCAGCTCTAACATTTTGTAATGGCCTAGCCCCATTCTCACCATTATCTCTCTATCGGTACTACCACTCCAAAAAACTACAATGGTTTTATATTTCCCTCGGTTAAGATAATTTTTTATGTTCTGGACGCTAAGATTTCTGTTATTTGCAAACAGACTTATTCTATACTGATCGAGTAAAGGGTGAAGTTTATCAGGTTTATTTTTAAAATAACTAATACAACTATCCAAGGCTTTATTAATCATACTTAAGGTCATTACTTTCACATGATGCAGTTATGTCAGGAGTAATGGACTTCCTTGCAATTTTATAATTCTATACCGGTCTAGACTATTGGATAATGCTCCAGATACTAGGACAATATCCGTCCTATTGCACATTGAAAATTCGAAATCCACTATGACAAACTTATAGCGCCCTGCACTTCTGTCAAAGAATAAATTGAATTAGTATAGTATCAAATATTTACATGAGTAACTACACATATATAATATATATCATTTTCTTTATTTATTTTATTTATTTTTTTATTTTTTTTTTATTTCTCTTATATGATTATTTATTAATATATTATCAATGTTATTATTTATACATTTGTCTCCCTCATTGGGATGGCTGCGATGCTTATATTGCGTGAGCCTTTTCGTTTTAAAATGAAGTACACTTCTATTCCACCTGCTATCACCATCAGAACTAATTTTATCTGTGACATGTTTAAATATACAAAGTGTATAATATTTCCTATAATATCTTCCTGCTCAGCCTCAAGGTTTTTATTTATCTTATGTATTATTTGTACTGCTCCTTCTAATGTCTTTATCTCCGTGTGATTTAACTTTTCAATATAAATCTCGGTTTGGTTTATATATTCTTTTCCTATTCTATCTACGTTTAATGGTAATTCAGCGTTTGGAAACACATCAATGTAATTAACGCTGGTCAATTTCCTTGATGGTATCAATACCGAATTGGAGGTAATCGCTTTACAATCTCCTCGTAACGACAACAAACCCATACCTCGCACTTCTATTGGTTCTGGATTTACTTCATGTTCACAAGTTATAATTAATGGAGTTAATCTCGTGGAGTATAGCTAAAGGTACGGTGTCCAATGCGCGACGTGTCGCCGCGACCAGTTATAATTTTCGGTCGCTGATGACCGACTGGTGTCCAATGCGCGACCGATCGTATGTAAAATGTACTCGGTTCTAAACTTCTAAATTTCGTCAGTAGCACGCCGATGTCTATCTAAGGTTGACGTAAAACGGTACCAACATGTCCGATAGTGAGTTGCTGTGTATTTTGAATAATAATAAATTAATTATAAACTTAATAGAAGGTGAATTGGAAGATAATGAAATATTATTTTCGTATTTGTTGCCTAAAAAAAGGAAACCAATTGATTCCTTATTTTTAAACCACGATTCTGAAGGATATTTTAAAATCCTAATAAATAGACATTTGTTCGAAAATGACGTCAAATTTCGAGAATTTTTTCGTATTAGTCGCCAACAATTCGATTTTTTGCTATCGTTAGTTGAATTGGAACTTACAAAATTACCATCAAGGAGAGTAAAAGACCCCATTTCTGCAGCGGAAAAATTGGCAGTTACCTTGAGGTATGTGTTCAAACTACTATAATGGTTTTAGATATAAAATTTAATAGTACATAATTTTAAATAAATTTGTTTTATTTATGTAGGTATATGGCTACGGGTGAATCATTACGATCTTTATCGTTTGGTTTTCGAATTTGTCACACCTACATAAGTAGAATTCTTAAAAAAACTTTGGCTGTATTGAAAGCAAAATTAATACCAATATTTTTGAAAGACTCGAAAAACGTAGATTTTAAAGGCAAAGCTGCAGAATTTAGTTGTAAATGGAATTTTCCAAATTGTATTCTGGCAATTGATGGGAAACATATACGCATACGTAATCCAAAAAATTCGGGAAGTTTATTTCATAATTACAAGGACTTCTTTTCCATAGTGTTATTGGCAATGGTTGATGCAAACTATAAATTTATAGTAGTTGATATAGGTTCTTATGGAAAGGAAGGTGACAGTGGCATTTTCCTAAAATCAACTATGGGCAAACAAGTTCTGAACGGATCATTTGGTTTTCCGGAAGATTCTCCACTACCTGGGTCTAGCATAGTCGTACCCCACGTGATTGTTGGTGATGAAGCGTTCAGGCTGCATAAACATATAATGAAGCCCTATACAAAAAAAGCTGGTAGAGACGATGTTACAAAAACCATTTTCAATTATAGACTAAGTCGAGCAAGAAGAGTGACTGAAAATGCTTTTGGCTTATTGAGCCAAGTTTTTAGAGTGTTTTATCAGCCGATAAATTTAGATACATCAACTTGTGAAGATCTTATTTGGGTTGCGTGTTGCTTGCACAATATGTTGAGAACTGGTTACATGGAAAAAAATAATCACCCATTTTACGACTACGAAGATGAACAATCAACACCAACAAATAACATGTTACCATTATCAAGAGGAGGTGGATTTATCAACATTGAAGGTTTTGATGTAAGAGAGCGTTTCAAGTCATACTTCAATAATGAAGGCTCTGTACCATGGCAATTTTGTAAATAATTAAATACTTTTAAATTTTTTATAATAATAACATTTTATTAAAATACTTTTTAAAATTATAAATAACACTGTACCTTTTAGTATATATTTTTAAGCATACCAAAAATATTTGTATTATATCTTAGTGATTACAAATATAATTTTTAAAAAAATATCTGTTTTTGAATAAAATAAAATAATAACCTTCAATCTTGAACAGTATAGTAATAATTACATAAGAATAGTTAAAAATTAATAAACAAATAACAAATCTATTCATATGATATATTTTCATCAAAATTGTATGTTGTAAAACCTTGTGAGCAGGTAAAGCTTTCAGAGCTTTCAGATGTACCGTATGTTGAAGTTGATGCATTTGAAGGTGACATTTGTATGGAGTTTTCATTTGGTTGATTAAAATATCCTTGAGCTATAATATTTCTTGTTGGTTGTGCAGCATATTTTTCTTCAGCTTCAGCTACCAATGCTAATGTTTTCATTTTTACTTCGTTGATACCTTTAGTAGGTAATTTCTTCACAGTCATGGCCAAACTTTTGAAAAATAAATCTATATCATCATCCTCATTCATTTTTCTATTTAAAATTTTCTCATTTTGAGACTGGATAGCTGCTATTAACTTTTTTTGTTCTTCATTTCTTGTTGCAAGGATGACTGCCAATTTGTCCTGCTTTGATCTTATACGTTGTGGACTATCTGTGGTTTTTTCGTTTTCTTCTGTTATTCCTCCGTCAAATTCTTCCCCTATTCCTCTGTCAAGTTCTCCTTCTTCATCTAGTACAGTTGCGCTTTCAGTTACACTTATATTTGATGAAGAACTAAATACAAAAAATATATACACATATATACAATTGATTAAGTATTGTATTAAAATGTATAAAAGCGTAATTAGTAATTACCTTCGTTCGTGTTGAACTTTATCTAGAAAAGATACGTGTGCTGCCAAAGGCCACTTTTTTCTTAGCGATCTTTCAGAACCCGTACCCAATTTTCTTTTATTACGATTGTAAGAATCTCTGATATTTTTCCAACGTTTTTTGCAATCTTCGACTATAAATACAATAATTATCTGTTTTATATTGTACAGAAATAACCAAAATAATACAAAAAACATACACCATGTATAAAACAAACATATAATAATTTTAAACTATGAAATACGTTTTCTTTATCAGCTGCCATTGACACTCGAGTTGGCCGATCACAATAAAATATAAATATACATATTGGTATAATAATAAAAAATGGTTAATAACAAAACAATAAATAAATGTGGTTAAGTTTACGCCACTGTGTTTATCACATCTCATCACCAGTCAAAATAATGAATTGTCAAAGTGAACACTATATTTGTCGACACCGACGACCAGGGCAATGTTATGTTTGACTACCCGTCGTGGCGTTGAACGTGTTAAACATAATTATTATTAAATATATTGTATACAATTATATAATTAATATCATATAAAAATAAAAATATTATCATTATTAAATATAAATTGTTTATTGTATTTCTTGTACACAGATTGTAAATAGGTAGTCGTTTATTCTTATTTAAATAAAAAAACATATTAACTACTTACCAGACTTTCCAATTTTTTGGGAAATTTCTTTCCATTTTGCATCTTTAATTATTAAATTAAAATATTGCATGTGTGAACAGTCATAAAGCTCTGGATATTTACGCACGGATTCAATAAAAAGTTCATCTTCTTGTGATGTAAATGCTATAGCCGACATATTGACCGTGAGAATGAATCGTCGACGCGTCGCGCTACACTGCTCTCGTCGCGGTATGGTCGCGGGTCGCGACGGCAAATTATCTGTCGCGCGTTGCAGTCGCGGGTAGGACACCAGTCAATGGGAAACGCGAATAATCGGCCGAGCACGACCTGTCGCGGCGACCGGTCGCGGCGACAAGTCGCGCATTGGACACCGTACCTTTAGCGCTCTCTATAGGTATGTTTACACTCATGCGCTTTTTCTTGCGTTAGACGCATGCATCATAACGCACCGTATGTTGAACGAAAAAGCTTGCAATAGCGCATGCCTTTTCGAGTTAAACGGCGACATTTTAGTGACGCACGCTTTGACGCAAGGTCTCCCGCGCTCAGTGGGAATCTGTTCAATACGCCGTGCGTTTTGTATTGTACTAAAATATAGTATATTATATTAATGTATTAGTATGTACTGATATTATTTTATATTTTGTGTGTATTTGTTAAAAATGACGAAAACCGAAGACCAAAATCAAACAACACGATTCATTGACCTTAAACATAATTTAATTGTATGAATATATTTATTTACCTTTATATAATTTTGTAGAGCATTTATTATAGCTTTCAATAGTCGATATAAATGATTTGGAGACTTTAAAAAGGTATATTAAAGACGGAAACGAATCTCCTGTATCTAAATATCTTAGCGTTATTAATAACTTAATTTTAGCTGGAACAGCCTCTCTAAAACGAGTGTTTTGTTTTACTATTTGCGGTTCAATTATTTTTAATATCGAGTAAAAATTGGCTCTAGACATTCGTGTAAACTTTTTAAATAAAATACCTTCGTCTAATTGCAAATCATCTATAATTCGGAAATTTCTATTTTTTAAATAATTTTTAACCCACAATGAGCACTTTCTCCTTAGTTTTTTATTTGCACTCGCAATAATTAAGTAAGCCGCTATGACACCGAGAAGTAGATTTGAATCCGACATGATTTTTATTAAAATGCTGGAAGGTGACTACTTTGACGTCGCTGGTGTGAACAGAAAAAAGCATACGTCTGAAGCTTTCAATAAAGGCATGCGTTTTGTGAAAGTGGAATTGAATGTTGAAACGCAAGTTGAATTGAAAATTGAAGCAGAAAGCGCACGAGTGTAAACGTACCTTATCGGGACTAATTACGGCGCAGCATATTTTCTATAGCAGTGGGCTATCTATAGTATTTATAATCAATGATAATACGCAACCCGGGCAGCCGATACCCACACTTCGCCACTGATTTTACTGTAGTCGATTTTAAATTGTTTTTTTCAAGAAATAATAAAATTGTTATCATTAAAAGTTAGGTATTCGATACATACGAGAGATTCGGGAGTAAATTTGTTAGACTTATAAGAAACCATCATATTTGTTATCAGTACCACAATTATTTTCAGTCGATTGTTTTTTATTTTTATTTTTAGTTTTAACGTTTTTCAAACTTTTCGAATATAATCTTCAGTAAAATTTTATAATTTGTAAATAAGCATACATATACACACTGTAGCAAATAATTCAGTTATGAAAAATCTCGACACATATTATATTTACATGTAGATCTAAGATGCAGAAAAATTTTATCTATGTAAAGATATAGAATAGGTCATATTATAATATGGAAATAATCTGGAAACTCAGAATAAAGCAAAATATTGTTATATTAGTCTTAGTGCCAGCTGATCCGAAGAGCATAATATCACAGAAGAAACATCAAGTCTTCATGGGAGCATCAACAAAATAAATAAAAACATTAATGCGAAAAATCTAGAGAAACAAATCAAAGAAATTCAAAACATCGTTGGACGTCCATCACGAAATTACATGTCAGAATGTTTCAGAGTCTTCTTGTCTGCTTTTTGTAAGTTATATTTAATTATTATGTTTTATATTGTTATTTATATTGTTAATTATATATGTTTTCCATTGTTATGTTACTCTAGCAGAAAATTATTGAAATACATATTAATTGGTAGGCACTTTATTAATATATCATTTTGAAATAATTAATTCGAAAATTAATAATTAAGTTAGTCATTTTTTGAATGATTTATTCATTTAAAAATAAATGTGTGATGATGCTGTTTCAGATCATTCTCATTCGAGTGACCCTGATTTTCAACCCAATGAGGTTCTTGTAATTCATTTGGCACTTCTTACAGAAAGAAAAAATAGAAATCAAATAAAAAATAGTAAATCTAGTAAAAAATTAGGTACATCAGAAACTCTAGGGACAAATAAAAATATAATAAACTTGTCAGATAGGTTAGTAGGTAGTATCATTGATTATAGAATAGATAGATGGGCCATGGTATAGGGAAAATCGGGGACTAAAATTATGATATTAAAAGTTCCCGAGAGATAGTGTTGTACGAATGAATAACTATTTTTTCTTAAAATTACATTTTATTATTTTTGTAATCATCATTTGTCCGTCGATTATGATCGATCGTGATTTAACGACTTTCTGGCATTGCAGCTTATTTATACTTGCACATTGTGGTAGCAATTATACGGGTTTCAGTAAATACAGATTATAATCTGTGATATTTCTGTATATATACAGGGTGATTTTTTTATCGTGAACCAGTTAATATCTTGGAAAGTATTAGAAATTTTTAAATAATTTTTTTTTTAAACTTTCTAGGTTTTACTATTTTACACTGTGTTACATTTTTAATAATTTTAACTTCCTCCCTTATATGATAAAACACTATCAACTTTCGATTTTCAAATGGCAATACCTATTTTCGATAATGAAAATTTATAAACATACTGAAAAAAATAATTTTAACATTTACAGAATTTAATTTCAGTAATCCGTTTGCGACTTATTACCGTTTAAATATTCGTTCAATTTACTGCTACCGGGCAATTTATCAAGCCCAATAGTATAAACCAGAAGTCAAAACCCGAATGATATCTCTATTTAACAATACCCATAACAGTCATAATCGATAATAATTCTTAAGTACCTAACGAGGAAGATAAACGATTCTGTAAGAAAAAAAAAAAAGTCCTATCAACACTCCCACCGTGTGTCGGTGAGCGACTAGCCTGCAGCAGCTTAAAGGTATAAAAATAACATATTACAATTTACCATCATGGTTACATAATGTATCACTGGTTACTGATTCATAGTAAACGGTCTTATCACACATTATCTTAGTAGATAAACGATAATAAATCCCGGTTTTGTTTCTGAAAACATGTGGTTATTAGTTAATCGCATAGATTAAGAATATCGTTAATCGTTTATGTTAGTTTTCCATTATCCAACAACGAGTACAAATTATTAATTAATTATTAATCTTAGAACGTTTAACAACAGAATACATTTTAAGTAAATACTAAATTATGTGTTTTATTTAAAATATAAATTTAAGGTTTAAACCAATTATTTCAATGCATATTGTACATATTTTTTTATAGTGTTTTAATGTTAAATTTTGGTTAAAAAATTTGAATTTATTTAAAAATATACTTTTATACAATAAGCAATACGTATGTAAGCAGTATGTATTATTATGTGTATGACAATTAAATTTCATACTTTGCCAACAACTATTTTTAAAAAAATTATTGGTAAGTTCAATCTAAAATTAATAAATTAGAATTTTTTTTTTTATTTATATTTATATATTTATATTTATTTATTATTTATATATAATATAGGCAAATATTAACCATGGTTCAAATATTTTAATTTTTTTCAGTGGTAATTCGTATTTTTGTTGTAATTTATCAAAAATAACAGTGAATTATCTGATTAGACAGCTCAATTTGATCAGCAATTAATGTAAATTCATATTGCTTCCTACTGATACCCATCTGATGACTATAAATTAATAAATAAAATAAAATTGGAATAAAGGAATAAAATTAATTTTGTTTTCTTTTAAATTTTAATTGCATTTAGTAGTACAAACTTTTAATTCAAATATCTATAACAAGATTGCTATTTTGGTTAGTCCCAGCATAGTACATCTTACCTGATATCTTAATAAGTATGTAAACATTTTTTTGTTTATTTATTTATTTTTGTATAGAATACATCAGTTCTATAAATAATTTAATGTTTTTTTTTTTTTTTTTTGTTGCATTCTGATAAAAAAAAAAACAGTACAGCATCACGACCAACTAACTACTTCTACATCTGTAAAAATTGTTGTTGATCACATTAATAGTTATTCTTAATTGTATGTTTAAATAATTAGTTTAAGTTATTGGTACATAACATAAGTAGGGCTATGGAGTTTTTATTAACCTAAATTGCAAATTAAAATTTTTTTTAATATGAGTGTCATTTTCGTGCAACATTAAAAGATTTTTATGCCATAAAATATTAATTAAAAATTAACATAATTTCAAAAATAAGTGTAAAAATTAATAATTTTTTAAAACATCCATAATAATCAAACATCCTAATAATATGTTGTACTTTAGAGTAGATAATGTAAAGTATGTTCAATGTTCATTTAATTTTTATTAATTTATCTTTTTTTTTTTTTTTTTTTGTGTTAAATCACGGCGCGGAAGAGGGGGGTACTACACCCATGGTTGGGTCGTCCTTCCCCCTCATCCTCCGTATCGTTTATTGTTTATTGAAGATAAACATTACATTTTTCAAGGTATTATATAAAAGCTGTGCACATACAAAAAAAAAAAAAAGAGAGAGAGCCCTATCCCTCTAAATTTTCGACTTCGGCGTACAAGACATTAACTCAGTAGTTTTGGTTTCTTCTTTGCCTGATCCGTTCCTCTTCTTCTCTGCTCGAAAGGAGTTGGTTGATAAAATTGCTAATCAGCTTCCATTTGTCAAGGCCACTCATCATCAACTCCACGATCGTTTCCGGTCGCAGCTCCTGACCCAATATTTCCTCCAGTGTCCTTCGGTCTGTCCTCCATCGGTCACAGCCGAATATTGCATGTTCGACGTCGTCTGTTGCTACGAGGCAGTCAATGCAACTAGGGTCTTCCAATTTCCCAAAACGGTTCAGATAATATCTAAAACATCCGTGGCCAGTTAGCATCTGTGTGAGATGGAAGTCAACTGTTCCACTCTTGCGGTTAAACCAGCTCTTAACATCCCTGATTAGTCTCCAGGTCCATCTTCCCGTAGTTTCATTGTTCCATTCTGTCTGCCATTTCTTAAAAACTTCTTCGCGTATTTCCTTCTCTATCGCCGCTTTATTAGGATCTCTCCTAATTTCATATCTCCTCGTCCTTTCCCACGCAAGGAGGTGTGCGGGGATAACTCCGGCCACTACCATAATCGCCGCTGTCGATACTGTTCTGTATGCCATCGCTATCCGTAGCGCGATGGTTCTTTGAGGTCTAAGTATAGTTTGAATGTTTCTCTTAAACACAAGAGCCGACGACCAAACTGGTGCCGCGTATAGTAACTTGCTTAGTACCACTGTAGCTAGTAGGCGTCTCTTTTTTTGGCCTGAGCCCCCTATATTCGGCATTATTCTATATAATGCCTGCGATGTGCTTTGCGCCCTTGAAGCCGCCGATACGAGGTGTGCACGGAACCCGAGAATTCTGTGAAGTTCCACTCCTAAATATCTAATTTGATCCTTTATCTGGATACTCGTGCCACGTATTTTGAACTCTGGCCTCTCATAGCGTCTCTTATTTGTAAGAATAATGGCCTCTGTCTTTTCTACAGACAATGAAAGTTCTGCCATGTCCATCCATTCTGCGACTGCTGTGAGCGCATTGTTTGTAACCTCTTGTAGGATTTCAGTCGTGTGACCTGTAGTTATCACCGCCACATCGTCGGCGAACGCAACCAATGTGGAAGATGATATACCATGATGATTGCCACCTGTTTGTATCTGAAGCAGATCATCATACATTAGGTTCCATAGGACCGGCCCTAGCACCGATCCCTGCGGTACGCCACATGTTATGTCCTTTTTTCCGCCGTTATCGTACTGGAGCTCTCTCTCACTTAAGTAGCTCCTTATAATTCCTACGAGGTACGCAGGTATTTCTTTAGTATGTAAGGACTCTTCTATTTTGTGCCATTTAGCCGTGTTAAAGGCATTAGCCACGTCTAGGGCTACCACGGCACAGAGCTTTCTTCTATACCGTGGTCCTGTTGTGGCTTTTTCTACGATACTCATTACTTCTTGCACTGCGTCTATGGTAGAACGCCCTTTTCTGAATCCAAACTGTCTGGTGTTTAGGTCCTGAGATGACTCTAAGTAGTTTTCTATACGTGTTTTGATAATGCGTTCAAAAAATTTGCCAATCGTATTCAGCAGGCAAATAGGTCTGTACGACTTAGGATTATCCAATGGCTTGTCTCCTTTACGAATCAACACCAGTTTTGCTATTTTCCATTCTTTCGGAAACGTACTCTCTCTCAGGCATGTGTTGAACAGGTCCCTGAGCATTTCTGGTTTGATGGTTGATATTTGTTTGATCACCAAGTCTGGTACGCCGTCCGGCCCCGGAGCCTTACCCGTAGGTATTTTTCGGCCGGCCTCTATTACCTCTGCGTTCGTTATCTCTGGGAACCTCGTTTCCGCAGGCATATTTGGCCATCTGATTTTTGGTACCTGAGGGAATAATGTGTCGACTATGGATATCAGCCTACCAGGAAGATGAATTCCCGGGATCGGTCTTCTGCTCATTAGCTTTTTGGCCACTACCTTGTAAGGCAGGCCCCAGGGATCCGTTTCTACTTGTGCGCATAGATTCTTCCAGCCAGCTTCTTTGCTTTTCCTGATAGTTTTCTTTAGTCTCTTTTTTGTCTCCTTGTAGTTGACGTAGTCTGATTCTTGCGTATTATTCTGGCGATATTGGCTTCTCTTGTATTTTCTCCTTGCTTTTAAACAGTCCTTCCTGAGATCAGCGATTTCTTGCGACCACCAAAAAGTAGGTTTCTTTCTTCCTTTGTACTCTCCTCGCGGCATACAGCTGTTGCATGCCTCTTCTAGGTATATTCCTACTTCTTTCGCACTCAATAATGCTGTAGGTCCGACTATTTTGAAGTTCGACCCGGATAGGAAGCTCTGTAATTTAGTGTGGTCATACTTTCTCCATGACCATGTAGCAATGGTGTCTTGTTGACTTGGCTCTTTGGCCGATGCCGATATTTCGTAGGATATATATCTGTGAAGTGATCCGGTGTACTCGTCCAAGACCTTCCATTCACGTACTTGTTGTACTCTGCTTTCAGTTACGAATGTGATGTCGATGTGTGACCTTGATATGCCACCATTGTAGACTCTGGAAAATGTCGGCTTATCACCGCGATTGCATGGAACGAGGCTTAGACTGGCTGCCCAGTCCGTCAGAGCTCGTCCCTTCGCGTCTTCGCGATGATCGCCCCACTCCGGTGATTTAGCATTAAAGTCTCCAGCGACTATGACTGTGCCATTTGTTGTTCTAATGCTAGCCTCTAGTCTGTCGAGGAAGTCGATAAATTGGGTGAATTCGGTATTGGGTGACCAGTAACAGGCGTATATTGTCACTCCTCCGATCTGTACCCAGCGAAAACCTATTTCGTTATTTGAGCCTATCTTGTCTATGGGGATTTTATTATTAAGTACTGCGATTGTGGCTCTGCTGCTAGCGTCGTTGAACCATCCCTCCTCTTCGCTTCTGGAGTGTCTTGGTTATTAATTTATCTAGGGTAGTGGGCATGTTAAGAGTTAATATTTTTTTATTAGGCATGGCCTTACCCAAATTCTGCAAAAATTTGCACTACGGAAATGTGTTCATGTTCTAGTAAAATTATTGATAACTAATGTGTTTATTGCCTTTGATAATTTAGTATTGAATTAATGTCCATTATTTGGTCTATTCACGCACAAGATAGTTTTAATATAAAATGCAAATCATACATTATACAAAAAATATATCCCAGAATACCTTATAATTATAAATAGAAAGTCGGGTAGGCACGATGTACAACGGGCTCTAGGCCTATAACCCTGCATCAGATTAAAAATACAGGAATCACTTCCTCGATGCACAAAACATTATAATGCCAGTCTGATGTAGGTTATTTGTTACTTACTTTGTGTAATCAAAATAACTTAACTATTCTATTATTTTTTTTAGTATACATAGATTGATTTGTAATCATTTATTTTTAATGAAAAAAAATCTTAAATGGGAGGGGCATTATAAAAATGTGTAGTTAAAAAAAAAAAAAATGTGTGAATAGACCTTTAACTACTTTAGTCTTTGCTCTATACTCAGAATCCAAGTCCATACTATGTCATATACATTTTTATCTGCTTATTTATGAGTTATTTTTCTAAATACATAGGAATTGTTGATTTACTTTGTTTTAAAATGAAAAAATTTTATTTGTTTAATATAATCGTTTACTATAGGATCAGTGTACCAGTTGTGGCCACATTAAGAAAAATTATGTTTATATTTTGTTATTCTATACTCGGTTAGACTAATTAGAATACAATTAAACAATTTGATGTAGAATTTTACGTTTTTTAAAACCATGCATTTGTTTATTTGAATGGGCTTTTAAATTTTTTTATTTAAATATTTTTTGTGAAAAAAATCATATGTGCCATTTCTGGCCACCAAAACACTAATTCTCGCCACAATTTTGTACCAGTTGTGGCCATAATAATAAAAACTATGATTATTTAGTTTTTATGATTAAAATTCTTATGTTTTTTATATTAGACTTGTATTTTGTTGACTGTTAGTATTGCATAGGTTATATTACTATATTAGTTAGTACCTAGTAAAGTAAATTAATTACTTATTAAATAAATAAAAAAAACAACTGTTAATTTATGACTGAGTTCATGACTTCATTATAATTTCTTTAGGAATGTTTACTTTACAATTTCTCATGTTACACTATCACATACTTTTAAATCAGACTTTTGATTTCAATCTTAAGATAACTAGGTAATAATGTATTAAAAAATATTAAATAACAACAACAAAAACAGGTACTTAAAAATACATAATAAAATATAAAACAGATTAATTAAATGTTTAAAACTTATCACAGACTTCATCAGACATTTGATTTCCATCTATACATTTAATTTTAATAGGTTACTTCACCTAGGTACTAAAAACAATATTTATCAAAATCAATTAAATAGCAATATTAAAAGTAAAAAATGCACAGTGCATAACATATTATAAAAATTATACTATAAGTCTTATCATTTCCTGTATTTTGATATTTCAGGCACTAAGCAGATACCTCTTGAATTAGAGACCTCTGGAGGTTTAATGAGTTGCATTACATCAATAAATTTATACCAAATCTCATCATCTTCGTTTGGCCATTTCCATCCACTTCCACTCATAGTCATTACACTTACTAAGGCTGATGTTAGATTGGTGTCATTGACGACACCAGGGAAATATTCTCCTTCATATTGTACAATTACAAAGTCCCCTATTTTATAAAGTTCTTCCATGCCGTAATCATCATCAATATTATCATTATTTAGTTCATTTGTAATGTTATCTTCGTCTGAATCACTGTCTGAACCTGAAGAATTAAAAATTATTTTCTTTCGGCATTTCTTTTTAGGCAAACCTTTTTCATTTTTCTTTGATTTTTCCACAACTGTTTTCACTCTTTTAACACATTTCTTACTCTTTTCTTCATCTTGAGCACTTTTAATATCTAACCACTTTTGTGATGTTACAACTGTTGGCAACTTTACTCTACAATATTTCCTGGTATTATTTGGTACTGGCTCTGGCCACTTAATAACATCAGCCATAACATCCTCAAATGACTTATTTGATGAATTAGGTGTGGAGATATTTGAACTTACAGTTGTGTCATTGAAATTAGAGTTAGGGCTTATATTGTTTAATTCTTTTGTTTGTGGTTGGCCGGTAGAATCATTTGGAGTGTTAATTGTTTGCAATTCGTTTGCCTCACAACTAATAGAAGGTTGTAATATATTTTGATTCTGATCAAACAACATTTTATCCCATACATCATATAAATCTGAAGCAGTCATAGAACCTTCCCAATCAGTGTGTCTATCTTTAGTCAAATAAAACTCTTTAAGAAGATCGGGCTGAATATATTTTTCAAAATTTTTAAGGTATAATAAATTAGTTGATTCAGATTTTTGTGTAGAAGTATTAGTTGGACATTCTTTTAAAGTATACTTGGAATAATCTACATTATCTGCATTCCATGGAAAAAGTCCACAAACTCTAAAACCAGACTTAATAGAGTTGGTAAAGTTGCTATTTTTCAAAATTGTGTGTAATACTGTAGGGACATCTTGTTTACATATTTCTTTACCATCATTATCAACTCTCCATTGGCGCACTGTAGATTTCCACTTGGCTTTTAATGGAGCAAAAACTGAAACATCAAGTGGTTGGAGGATGTGTGTGGTGTTTGGAAATAAACATACCAAAATGATTTGGTGTTCTTTGCAAAACATACCTAAATGCATCGTTAAATGGGATGAATGGCCATCTAAGAAAACGATCACGGGAAGTTTAATTTTACTGCTGATTAAATATGGATAAAATACATTGGTGAAATATTCATAAAAAGCTTCACCTGTCATCCACCCACTGTCAGTTTTACCAAGACCCCAGTAGCTAGGAGCAGTTCGAGCTATTTCTTGGTTCATACGTTTATATTTATACACAGTCAAAGGGGGAGCTATTACACCATCAGCACTAACAGTTATTAATGTTGTTATATTTTCTTTATCCGATTTGGCTGAAGTATCATACACATGACTACCTTTTTCAGCCAAAACAAGATACCCTTTAGGATAAAGATAAAATGAAGTTTCATCCATATTAAAAATTCTAGTTGGGTCTTGTAAAACATCAATATTTTCCTCTAAAAGTTCTTCTGTTTCTTTAAACCATCCCCTGATTTTTCCCTCAGTTATTTGGCCTCTTGCTTTGTTAATATATTCGGATTGTTTTTGACTTACTTCTGGATGGCGTCTCATAAAACCCTCAAACCACCGTCGACCTGGTCTACCATCAATAAATGGTGTGCTTACATCAGTGGCCAAACTTACTATTTTTTGGACAGTATCAATTAATATATTTTTATTTATAGGGAAGCCCATTTTTGCAACTCCAAAGATCCAATCTACCAGATTTTTTTCAACTGATGCACCCAACACTGCTTTAGGCCCAACATGACGAGAATCATCCTCTGACTTGCCACTAAGCTTATTTCTTAGAGTAGATCTTGGCACATTATAACGTTTTGTAGCCTGCAAAACATTCAATGACTCACTTCGAATAGCATCCAATGCCTGTTTGAGCTTTGTTGGAGAATATTGAAATAACTTCCTTTTTGTTTGTGCAGTTGTATTTTTTTTGTTTCTATTCATGCTATGTACCTAGTAAAAAGTTGTTAGGTAATTTAGCTGATGGCCAAAACTGGTGCATACTATGATCCATTTGTGGCCACTAGATGGCCAAAACTGGCATAAACTGTAAATTGACGTACCTGATTGGCAACTCAGCAGAACCCAACCTTAAATAGCAGTGTGGTCTTGTTTAAAAAATGTAGCAATAAATAAGTTTTTAATAAATCTGGGTCATAAATAATATAAAAGAAAAATAAACAATTAAACTGAATAAAAATTATTATCATGAAATATTTTTCTTATCAAATATAATTAAAACTGCAATGCAAAACAGTTCCATAAAATAAAAAAATTTTAACTTGTATCTAACTTCATATCAATAGTGTTTATTCATGGAATATAAAATAATACAGTGAGTGGCTCGAAAGAAGCTCATTCTAGGTGAATTATATACAAAATAAACCTTATCATCTACAATTAAAAATGCCACTGGCCAAAACTGGTACAGTGGCCACAACTGGTACACTTACCCTAGTAATTTAGATACACCAATTGTTTTTAAAAAAATAATTATTTTGTAATTTACTAGTTATAACTCATCAATCTTATATAGAAATATAAATTATATTAAATAAATACATTTGTATTTGTATGATTAACAACTAATAAATGCTTAAATAAATTAACAAATTAACATGATACAACATAATATTATCTTCTTGAATACATATAAAACAAAAAGCATCATATGTAAAAACTATAAGGTATTGGTTTTTCAAATTGATAATTTTTTATATCTGTATTTTTATTACAACACCATAACACAGAATTGATTGACTGATAAATATGACATATTTCACACAAAAAAGATAAATATATCTATTTTCTAAATTTACAATATAATTGGGTTTTCATATTGTGTCGGTTCTCAGTTGAATTATTTTACATCATTATTTCCTAAAAAATGGTTAAGTTGGATGAATTTCCAAGTTCATATGAATAATTTTTAAAACTATAAAAATTCTGTGTCTGATGCACAATTTTATAAAGAGGGATGTTTATTCATTGTTGTACTGTTGGAGTCGTCAATGCAAGTACATTTCACCATTTAAATTGAAACACAAACATAAATATTAAGTCTTATACTAAGAATATTTTAGATGAATTTAATACACTTAAAAATAATTGTGAAAATATTTTTTCAGAAGCTATAAACAGTTAACCGGGATCACAGATATCTATATTATACTAGATAAGGTACTCGCGTTATCGTATGACGCCTAACAAATAGTAATAATTTGTTATCACTAATTCCGTGGTTGGCAAAACATTTTCAATAAGCATTATGTTTATATGATTTTAAGCATATGCGACGTGCGGAGTAAATTTACTATACCTACCGTTTATTAATTTATTTGACTATTTGTTCTTCATATTATATTATTATAAAATTAGTTATGCCAGTGTCATGCGTTGCGTATGGATGTACAAATAGATATCAGCCCGGTCAAACAATATATCAGATTTTCTGCCTAACGTTGATAGTTTTGATTTAGTGAAAGATAATATTTTATATTATATTTGTGGATTTATCGTTAGAAGTGTCTATAAAAAAATTGACTGTTAAACTTGTGTCAATAGTATGGTAGAAAATGAATCTGATGATCACAATTATGGTCATAGATATCCCCATTCAATATTAGTAGATGTTAAAAATAGAGGAGGATTAATAAAAAGTTCAAAAAATGTGGTAGTAATTGTTAAATTTATTGAAAGTATTATAATTCATTTAACAACAAATTTTTGTTCTTTATTACCGGGGTTAAGTCAAAAAGTCATTGTTGCTGTTAAAAATCATGTATATAACTATAATATTTTTAATGATTTAAATTATGAAAATGATGGTTTTTTAGAAAACCACAAGTTCAATTTAGTTACTTTAATTTGTAAGCAATATTTGAAAGTTCGTCTTCATTATGTGGCCAAGTTGAAAACAAGCGCAGACGTTAATAAACGTCGCTTATTGACCAAATTTATATGATTTAACCATCAATAATGTTTTGTATTGTGTTTAGTTTAGTTTATTATATTAATATTTATATATTTTTACGAAATAAAAATAATATTAATAAAAAAGAACCGGATGGGCCTTTATTTTGAAACGATAAATATACTTTTCAATTAGGATGGGTTGGCAGTTGCATACAGCGACATAGTTTGTCAGTATATAATGTATATTATATTTTACATGTAATTTTATGTCAATATTCGCTGTTCAAACGCTATAAAAAAAATTTGTGCCTATGGATTTTAATAATTTTTGAATGACAATATGAACTACTTCTGTGGACTCTTTTATTACATTTTCAAGTATTTTGTACGAGTCAAATTTTGTAAAATAATCGAATATTTTAAATGCTTATAAGTGGCTTAAAAGTCAATATAATATTTTGAAAAAAATATGACATAAAGGAAATACTAATCTTAACAGCTGGTAGAAATTTCAAAAATCTGTGACTTATACTTTTTGAATTATAACAAATATTTAAAATCGTTTGAGAATAAATCGCTATTTTATGTAATTTCGTAAATATTTAAATTTCAAACAGTCATAACAATTTTTCCTCTGAATCCGGAAGAAATTTTTTTAAGAATTTTGAAGAGTAGCTTATAGATAACCTAGTCTGAAAATGTTGAACCTTAAGTATGAACAGAAAAAATTTTATGAATTTTTATCTACAAATTAACTCGCAAATTATCGTGATTTTTAGACATTTTATACAAATTTGAGCTAAGAGGGCTTATAAAAAAAATTTGAGTAAACCGATCACCGATATTTTTTAGTTACGATAAGATTAACTTATTATAAACCTTGTATTAAATTTTCAAGAGTTTTCGGTCTGCCAATTAAATTTTATAGATGTTTAAAAACAAAAATTTTACAAAAATCGAAAATTTAAATTGTCTATAAATAAGTCAAAATATGTCAAAATACTTTGAAAACTTAACCATGTATATATAAATATATATTAATATAAATATATATGTCAATATAAAGATTTGGTGAATATTTCAAGTTGTTTCGATTTTTGGTTTTTGAGTTAGAGCATATTAAAAAAATGTAATTTGTAAAAACGTGATTTTGCGTAAAATTTCCCGTTTTTTCGTAATTTTTTTATCGTTTTTTTCGATTTTTTTAAAAAGTATTTAAAAGTTGGATTTAAGAATAGCCAAAGTACCATCTACATTCGCTTTCCTTTCAGAAAAGTTGCTTCATAAGCAAATCAAAGCATTTTTACTGCCAAAAAAGGTGTCGTCAGACACAAAAAAAAAAAATAAAAAAAAAACACACATCATTGTAAAACCAATAGATTCCATCACTCCATTCAGAATCTAATATAGTTTACCAGAAAGCTTTAAATTGATTAACAGACTGTATCATAACTGTGTGTGCCTATTAGTATCAATTGAAACCTTTTTGTTGTGATCTGACTATTTTTATGCAAAATCATGTGTAATAAATAAAACCTCATTCATACCGAGCATTTTTTTTTTTTTTTTAAATTACGGGTTCCTTTTGTTTGATTTAAGTTTTTATACATATAAGTTCAGCTTTTTTATTAATCAAATAAGGCAATACGAAGTCGAAAAAATCTTGGTTTTCACCTTAGGTAACTTTTGCCCGGGCAACGCCGGGTGGGACAGCTAGTATTTACATATAACTACACCAACTACATATAATTTTAATTATTTATTTTAATAATATTATTATAATAATACACTATGTATATTAATGATAATGATAGTATTGACAAACTAATCTTAATATTCCTAATTACTATTTTTTTTTTTTTTAGATAATAGTTTAAATAAAAATAAATTATATTAGTGAACTGTACTTACTGACACTATTCGTAAATATATGTAGTATTGCTAGAAACAAATACAAAAGTGAACGAACTGAAGTATTCATCATTTTGAAAAATAAAAAGTACACAATAAAAATTGGTGTGAATAATTTTTTTTACTTATTTAAGCCAAGGTTTTTATTGCATTAGTTTATTTGTTTTACATTTATCCAATACTACAACTTATTCGAATAATAATTTTTATTGATATATTTGTTTTAATTTTTTTTTTTTGTCTATAAAACGCGTTTAGAACATCTGTTATAATTAATACGAGTATGTACAAGTGGATAAATGTATAGTAAGCCCGCGGTTATCCTTTTTGTTATAAACTCGACCCAAACATTTTGAGAACTAAAATAGGGCGATTTTAAACTCGGCCCAGAAATTTTAAGTAATAAAATGAATAAATCGGTTGTAAACTCGTCCCGATAATATTGACCAATAAAATAAATAATAAGCATGACATAATTTAATTTACAAATTATTACAATAATCTTTCCAAAATTAATATTAAAAATAAGGTAAATCGCCTACCATGCTTTTATTCTAAAATCAATTATGGTACCCCTATCATAGACTGATGAGACGTGCAGGGGTCACTGCTGTTCTAATAACAGAACATTTGTTCAAATTAAGTGAGAAAAATAAGCGGATATCCATTGAAAATGTGGGGGGGTTACAATTATTTACATAAATCTAAAAAGGGAGGAGGCTTTGCCCCCAAACTCTCTTTAGAGTTCCAGTTATTAATACAATAGTTATTCAATTTATTAAATAAATCAATTATTTCCCAATTATAAACATTATATTCAAATTTTATTTCATCCAAAAATATCTATATTTTTATTGATACAACAAATTTATACAATGCATAAAAGACAATTAACATATCAATAATTAGGTAATAATGGTAATGGATATTTTATTTTAAAACCAGTATTCTGTAGGATTATGAGAATGCAGAAGGAGATCGTGAACATTTTTTTAAATTTTTTCGAATGTCACCAAATTTGTACTACAACGCTATCTCTCGGGAACTTTTAATACCATAATTTTAGTCCACAATTTTCTCTATACCATGGTTCATCTATCTATTATATAATCAACGGTAATACTTAAAAAAATATTCGTGAATATGTGAGTACACTAAAATACATGAACTCGTATATTAAATTTACGTTTATAAAATATATATAAATTAATACAAATTTCTAATACACGTGTTCATGGTCTCCGTGTTCACATACGTATTAATTCATGTTCTCAATTGAGACCACTAGTAATAATAGGCACTTATGTACTCTCTTGTAAACTCTTTTGCATAATCATATTATTTTAATATACTTAATTACAAGATTTTTAATTTGCATCATCATTAAACATTTTATTTACATTCAAACGTATTGAAATTAGTACAATTTATTTCATAAATATTACTATGGACATCATTATGATAAAACAAAATAACGACAATAATTGCATTTTTTTTTTAAGCTAGAAAATAAGTCACTCATAATATAAAAAAAACACATCATGATAAATCAATTACATTCCTCGTTTACATATAATATTACTCTACTCCTTTTTCATATTTTTTGTTAATTTTGATTGTATTTTAGGAAATAAATAGTCGTGGAAGAAAACCCCGAGTAAATCCAGGAATAATACATAATCTTCACAAAAAATATAAATTTAAGGTTATGAATAATGACGGTTCCCTTAAACCGATATCAAATAGCATTTGGACCAAACTTTCTAATGATATTGAAAACAAAATACCAGCCAACTCACTGTATATTATGGTTTACCAAGATAGACACGGTTGGCAGAGCAAATAAAAAGAATTTCTTGGGATCAATACTCTAACCGAACAATCTACATTTATACAAAGTTCTTCTGACTCTGATAGTCCATCCAATATTTCTGATAAAAATAAAATTAATTTTCAATTTTCAATTCCCTATGAGGTGTTCTTAAAAATTAAACCTAACCGTGTACCATACAAAGATAAACATCGAGGACTGAAATTCTATGATATATTTAAGTTTGGAATTTGAACTGATGTAATAAATGATACATTTTTGAAAAAAATACACTCTACCTTGCAATTTTATTTATAAAAGAAGAAAGGTTGAACACTCGATCAATCAATATAATATTTCATTCGAAGCACGTTGTAAAGATTGTGATTCACAATTAGAAGGATGGGCAGATTCAGAACCAAAAAACGGAGAACCACTGATAATCAATATTCATACCAAAGATACAAGAGGCACAGAAACAAACCACTTGACCAAATGACCTTTAAAAATAGACGAGGATTTTTTAACTGACGTTGGTTCAAATTGGAGGAGAAAAAATGTTTCTGATTTAGAATTTGGGTGTATTTCACGACCTAATTTATATAATTTATATGTTCTAAGTAAAACAAAATAGCAAATCAAAGATGCTGCTTTGGAAATATCAGAAATTTGTCCAATAAGATCCTTACTTGAGTTCAAATATAATTCCAACCACATTGGATCTATTCTTAACGTAGGTATCGACCCTTTTTTTTGTATATTATTGGTCTAATCACCAAATTATTCTTTATAAAGATATTTGTAAAAATTATTGTCTTTTATCTATTGACACAACGAGTGGCTTGATTAAAAAATTCAAAAAACCTAGTCATAATATTACGTTTAGCAACATTTTTCTGTATGAAGCAGTTCTTAGTACGTCATATGGACAAATTCCTGTAACTCAGAAGCTATCCGAAAGTCACGACACTTTAAGTATATTCCGTTGGATAAGTCAATGGAATAAAGTGGCACTTAAACCTCCTCATGAAGCTGTGTGCGACTATTCAAGGGCACTTATTGGAGCATTGACACGTACCTTTTGCGATGGATCAAGTGTACGGGAATATATAGAAAACTGTTTTTTATTTTTATCCAATCAAACTGTGCAGCTCCCTAAATCTTATATAAGAATAGATGTCACACATATGATTATAATATTTTGTCGTATAAAATGTTTAGTTGGACAAAAGAGAAAACATCTTAAAGAGTTTTATGTAAGGTGCTTAAGGTTACTTATGGAAGCTAAAAATCTAAAAGAATTTAAAAGGATTTTAACACATTTACTAACTGTTATACTTAGTGAAACAGATGGGTGGATTGGCTATGACAATAACACTAAAACCTCTTCAGAAGCAAGGAGGGAGGATCTTATCAGTTTTATGAAAGGATCTTGCATGGAGGAAAATATTAAATCTGAATTAATTGTTTCAATTGATCCAGAAAATGAAAATGAAAGTGAAAATCTTGAAGAATTAGAGGAAAATTAAAAAAGCATAAGTCAATTAGAAATATTTATAGCAAATCTAAAGAAAGTTCTAAACAAAAAGGCAATAGAATATCTGCATACTATCTTCCTGAACTGGCAAGTGATGTTATGCGTTTATGTAAAGAGTTTCATTATGGACATCTATTATGCAAACTCACTTTCAATCACCTTATAGTATCGCTACATCTACAACCGGATGGGTCTCGCTTTGCTGTACAGTTGGGGGTGGAGTGCACCTCGTTTATAGGATAGGTCGTTATTACAATGGATTTGTTAAATTTGAATGCAATGATAGATATCATTGTATACGAATAACGATTCTGAACGGAGTTAATATGTTTGTCTAGGATATAATACATTGTTATTTATAAACATTGTAAAAAGTATATTTTATTTTGAAACGATAAATATATTTTTCAATTAGGATGGGTTGGCAGTTGCATATAGCGACATAGTTTGTCAGTCTAGAATATTATACATTATATTATATTTTACATGTAATTTTATGTCAATATTCGCTGTTCAAACTATTATAAAAAAAAATTGTGCCTATGGATTTTAATAATTTTTAAATGATAATAAAAACTACTTCTGTAGAATCTTTTATTAAATTTTCAAATATTTTGTACGACCCAAATTTTTTTTATCACCGATTATAAAAAAAAAAATGTAAAAAAAATAGAATATTTTAAATACCTATAAGTGGCTTAAAAATCAATATAATATTTTGAAAAAAATATGACATAAAGAAATCGCCAATCTTAACAGCTGGTAAAAATTTCAAAAATCAAAAGTTTGAGAATAAATTGCTATTTTATGCAATTTCGTAAATATTTAAATTTCAAACAGTCTTAAATTTTTTTAAAGATTTTTGAAGAGTAGCTTATAGATAACCTAGTGCTAAAATGTTGAACCTTAAGTATGAACAGAAAAAATTTTATGAGTTTGTATCTACAAAATAACTTGCAAATTATCGTGATTTTTACACATTTTATACAAATTTGAGCATTAACGGCTTTTAAAAAAAATTTGAGTAAACCGATCACCGATATTTTTTAGTTACGATAAGTTTAACTTATTATGAACCTTGTATTAAATTTTCAAGAATTTTCGGTCTGCCAATTAAATATTATAGCTGTTTAAAAACAATAATTTTACAAAAATCGAAAATTTAAATTGTCTATAAATATGTCAAAATATGTCAACATTTTTATAAAACTTAACCATGTATAGAGAACGCCAATATAAAGATTTGGTGAATATTTCAAGTTGTTGCGATTTTTAGTTTTTGAGTTAGAGCATATTAAAAAAATGTAATTTGTAAAAACGTGATTTTGCGTAAAATTTCCCGTTTTTTCGTAATTCTTTTATCGTTTTTTTCGATTTTTTTAAAAAGTATTTAAAAGTTGGATTTAAGAATAGCCAAAGTACCATCTACATTCGCTTTCCTTTCAGAAAAGTTGCTTCATAAGCAAATCAAAGCATTTTTACTGCCAAAAAAGGTGTCGTCAGACACAAAAAAATAAAATAAGAAAAAAACACACATCATTGTAAAACCAATAGATTCCATCACTCCATTCAGAATCTAATATAGTTTACCAGAAAGCTTTAAATTGATTAACAGACTGTATCATAACTGTGTGTGCCTATTAGTATCAATTGAAACCTTTTTGTTGTGATCTGACTATTTTTATGCAAAATCATGTGTAATAAATAAAACCTCATTCATACCGAGCATTTTTTTTTTTTTTTTAAATTACGGGTTCCTTTTGTTTGATTTAAGTTTTTATACATATAAGTTCAGCTTTTTTATTAATCAAATAAGGCAATACGAAGTCGAAAAAATCCCGGTTTTCACCTTAGGTAACTTTTGCTCGGGCAATGCCGGGTGGGACAGCTAGTATTTACATATAACTGCACCATCTACATATAATTGTAATTATTTATTTTTAATAATATTATTATAATAATACACTCACAGTTCGTGTCGAGACACCGTATAGTCCACACGCATGTTAATCATTCGCCGCTCCGCTTTATCTGCTTCCGATAGCAAAGTCATTAGTGCTCGCTGCGGTCCCCAGCGCAAGTCACGGGACCTCTAATTACTGGTAATGTATAAACATTTATCTACCAAGGCCACTCATTTTATCAATTATACCTAACTACTTCGATACCTTATCTACGTCATTATGAATTCTCGTAATAGTAATCCCAAAAGTCCAAAACTCAAAACCAATAATGAAACTAAAATTAATAAAACGCCACCAAAGTTAAAAATACCAACATCATTACCAAACCAAACGGGCGACATCTCTCCATCAGACTCTCAGACAATGAACAAGATTGGTAAACAGTCTCTTCAAACCCAGTCAAACGAGTAAGATCTCCAGGTCACGCCACATCTCCACTTTCGAAAAAAGACACGAGCATTTTCACCTCCGAAAATCGTTTCTCTCTTTTAGCCCCCTCTGAAGACGATACGCAATTGGTCATGGAAGTGACTGAACAACCACAGACACCTACCGAACAACCGCAGACATCTACCATAACCGTTCCTCCAAACCCGCCGCCTATATTCATCGAATCGGAGCTAAATTTCAATAAGTTTGTTATTAAAATTAACGAACTAACCAAGTCCTCTCGTTTTGAGTGTATAGCTACTTCCAAAGGCTTAAGATTACAAACGTTCAACTCTGATTCTTACAGAGCCATTGTAAAATACCTTAGAAAAAACGAAGTTCCACACCACTCCTTTCAGAACAAAGAAGATAAACCGTACAGAGTAGTGATTAAAAATCTTCACCCATCAACAGATATTTCATACATAAAAAGTGAACTCTTAGCTCTAGGCTTCCAAGCAAGAAATATAAATAATGCACGTCATAGACAATCAAAATTGCCCCTCCCAATATTTTTTATTGATTTAGAGCCTGATTCAACCAATTCTGAAATCTTTAAAGTAACCTCACTCTGCTTCACAAAAATTAAAGTCGAAGCTCCGTACCCCAAAAAAGACATTCCACAATGCCTCCGCTGCCAATCTTATGGCCACACGCGTACATACTGCAACCACCAACCTCGGTGCGTTCGTTGTGGCGATCTGCACGACTCGTCTTTATGTCTAAAAAACAGAAGTGAACCTGCCAAATGTGCCTTATGTAGTGGCCCGCACCCAGCAAACTATAAAGGTTGTACTGTCCATAAGGGCATTGTCAAAACACGAAAGCTCCATCATTCTAATCCCTGGCGTAAGAATACTTCAAATTCTCAAGAACCAACCACTTCTTCCAACATTCAAAAACCAAGCCAGACTGACTTCCCTCCCCTCCCGAAAATCAATGAACATACTAATCTCCCGCAGAATACGCCTTCCCCCACCCAACATGCCTCAAACAATAATAACGAACAACTCTTCTCTTTTATAAATGAATTTAGATCATTAATCAATCCATTAATCTCACTACTCACAACACTCATTGACAAACTCATAAACACCAATGGCCGACAATAAACTATCCACTCTAACCATTCTTCTTTGGAATGCTAATGGAATCTCAAATAATACAAATGAACTTCAAATCGCCCTAAAAGAAAACAATGTAGATATTGCCCTCATTTCGGAGTCTCATCTCACCTCAAACTCAAAATTTAAAATTTATGGTTAGGACTGCCTTCAAGCAAATCACCCTGATGATTCAGCCCACGCCGGTGCTGCTCTTCTAATTTCTTCCAAAATCCCACACTCTCCTTTTCCTCCGAAATATAATCAAAACATGCAACTGGCTGCTACATCTGTAAATATAAATTCCATACCTACTTCAATAATATCTGCCTACTTCCACCCCAGCTGCCAATTCCCTGCAGAAAGTTTAGCCCTATATCTTCGATCACTTAACAACACATATATCATCGGCGCAGATTTCAACGCTAAACACGAAGCCTGGGGATGCCGTTCAACGAACACAAGAGGTCGCACATTGCACAACTTTATCTCAAACAAACGTTCCAAAATTATTTCTCCAGCCTCCCACCTATTGGCCAACTCATACAAACAGACATCCTGACTTCCTCGATTTCTTCCTTTCCAACCTACCAAATCACATTCACACTAATATCACAAACATAAACGATCCAGCCTCTGACCACACTCCGGTTATCCTCAAAATACGAGCCTCCATCGACTTCAGCCCGCACACCAAAATCCGAACAGACTGGAAAAAGTTCCGTAATACAATGTCAACTCTCTCCTCTCTTAATATAAGTTTAAAAAACTCAGATGATATTGACAATGCAGTAAGCATCCTTACAAAGAATATCCAAGACACCATCCTAGCATCTAACACCACTTATCCAGCTCAAGAAAATCACAACATAAATATCACGCCAGAAATAAAAGAGCTCATCAGGCTTAAACGCCGTGCTCGGAACACCTGGCAGCGGTCCCACTACCCAATCGATAAACAACGATACAATTATTACTCCAACAAACTTAAATCAACTCTTAAGAAGCACAAAAATCATTCATATGCCACCCATCTCCAATCTCTCTCTCCCTCAAACGGTTCGCTGTGGAAAAAAACCAAATCACTTCTAAAACACAAAACTGTCATCCCGCCTCTTCGTTACCAAAACAACAATCTTGCTATCACTCCACAAGAAAAATCTGAGCTTCTGGCTTCCCACTTAGCAAACACATTCAAACCGCACAACATCTCTCCAGACACTCCTCATCTGCTACGAGTGGAAGAATTCATTTCATCACCTCTTCCAATGGCTCCACCAGTATCGCCTACGTCACCCGGCGAAGTTCTTTCGGTTATCAAAAAACTGAAGAAAAACAAATCACCAGGCCATGATGGCATAAATAACTCAACAGTCAAAAACCTACCATCAAAAACCATTATCCTTCTCACATATATTTTTAATGCTATTTTCCGTCTGTCCTATTTCCCAAACTCCTGGAAATCAGCCATGATTATTACCATTCCAAAACCTGGAAAACCTCCTGACACTCCCGAATCCTATAGACCAATTAGTCTTCTTCCCACGCTTGGTAAAATATTTGAAAAAATTCTTCTCAAGAGACTCACTGCCATCGCTATAAAGCAAAATGCTCTTCCCGATTTTCAATTTGGTTTCCGCGCCAACCACGCAACGTTCCACCAACTACACAGAGTAGTAGACTATATCGCTACAACACTCGAAACTAGAAAATACTGTTCCGGTCTTTTCCTCGACGTGGCCCAGGCATTTGATACTGTGTGGCACCAAGGCTTGTTATTCAAACTAAAAAACATATTCCCGGCGCCATACTACTTACTTCTCAAATCTTACCTAAGTGACAGAAGCTTCAGAGTTAAAATAAATACAACACTTTCCAGTTTGCAAACAATCTCAGCAGGCGTCCCACAAGGTAGTGACATTGCTCCTTTCCTCTATACTTTATTCACAGCAGACATCCCTACCTCAGTCAATACCCTTATTGGGACCTACGCCGACGACACAGCCATACTCTCCTCCAGCCACGACATTAATGAAGCAAATCTCCAACTTCAAAACCACTTGGACATCCTTTCCCACTGGTTCAAGTCATGGAAAATCAAAGTCAACGACTCAAAATCAGCTCACGTTACATTTGCACTCCGCCCGGGAGAATCGCCTCCTTTAACGTTCAACAATGAAATCATACCTCAGACTAATGAAGTAAAATACCTCGGTCTAATCTTTGACAAAAGACTAACCTGGGGCCCTCACCTCAAAAATAAACGGAAACAACTGAACAGCCGCCTGCATATATTAAGACCACTCCTAAAATCAAAAATGAGCAACTCTAACCGTCTACTATTATATAAGAGCTTACTTCTACCTATTTGGTCCTACGGAATCGCCCTCTGGGGTTCAGCCAAACCAGCTAACACCAGAACTATCCAAGCCTTCCAAGCCATTTGCCTACGAATGACTGTGAACGGCCCCTGGTACATTACAAATGTCAGCCTTCACAACGAGCTAAAAATTGCTACTATCAAACAAACAGCTGCCAAATTCTACACTCGCCTCCACTCCAAAGCGGCAGACCACCCCAACTGCCTCATCGCTCAACTTCATTCCAACCATCTTCCAGAAAACCCGCCAAGACGTCTCAAAAGAAATTGGCCCAGAGACCTACTTCAACACTGACAACACCTAATCCATACCTTTTAAGGAAATTATATTAAATTAAATTATCTCAAGCTCAGGTGCTTCTAATGTGAGGCTCCTTCATATCATTCTCTGTCCCTTTTAAATCTTATGTTAAACCTTTTACTTATTGTGCTCCCCTTGTACAGATTGTAAATATTCATAAAATAAACGTCTTTAAAAAAAAAAAAAAAAAAAAAAATAATACACTATGTATATTAATGATAATGATAGTATTGACAAACTAATCTTAATATTCCTAATTACTATTTTTTTTTTTTTAGACAATAGTTTAAATAAAAATAATTTATATTAGTGAACTGTACTTACTGACACTATTTGTAAATATATGTAGTATTGCTAGAAACAAATACAAAAATGAACGAACTGAAGTATTCATCATTTTGAAAAATAAAATGTACACAATGAAAATTGGTATGAATAATTTTTATACTTATTTAAGCCAAGGTTTTTATTGCATTAGCTTATTTGTTTGATTATTGATTTATTTATCTGTTATATAATCTGTAATAAATCGGTTGTAAACTCATCCCGATAATTTTGACCAATAAAATATATAATAAGCACGACATAATTTAATTTTCAAATTATAAATTGGTAACTTTCCTGTATTTTATCATGAATAATTTGTTGTTAACCAATGTTAAAATATCTTTAAACATTAAGACAAATATTTTAATTTTCGTATTGTACTTGTTGGAAACAGATTGAGACATACAGTATGGCCTTTGCCAGTACCGGATCTAGGGGGGGGGCAATCCGGGGCACGTGCTCCGGGCGCTAACCATAGAGGGGCTCAAATTTCAAAATAAATGAAATACATTCATAAACCAACTAAATAAAAATTTACTCATTCATTTTCAAAGCATATTTTTGTATTATATTTATATTTTCTTCAATACAAATTAAATGCTTTATTGCTAGATTATGACTATACATGCATTTACAAAATATATGAACAATGTGGCAATATTGTCGTGTTATGTAACTTATGTAAACGGCAATCGTCTTTTATCTCATTATATTTTCAATATTATAGTGTACTAAAATAGCATAAAATACGGCCGATAACCGAAAATACAGCGATAACCGAGTTCTTCATCGTGTGTATTGTGTGTATATTTCTGTATTTAAGTAGACAACTATATTTATTTTATTAAAACTTTTACTATCGTCTATTCGTCTATCAGCATTCAGAGGTCACTGTTCAATTTATTTTTTTTCTTCATAATATATTACAATAATGGAACAACCAAAAAAAAAATTGTTTGGCTGTGGTTTCCGAAAAAAAGCTCTTGAAAAAAAACAACAAAATGAGCGAACAGCGGCCTTTTTTCAAAATTGGCTTGATGATAAACAACATGCAGGTTAGAAATTATTTTTACACTTTAACTTTTTATTTTATTATTATTATATTATTTTATTATTGTTATATTAGTATTGGTTTCCTATTTACAGTCTAAGTTTCATAAGAATTTACTAAATAAATAATTTTTTATTCGCGTTTTAAGTTAGAATTTAATAATTTAGTAAACAGATAATCTGGAAAATATTGTGTATTTATTTTAACGATATCTTTCTATTTATGAAAATATCTTATATTTTAGAAAATGCTGAGATTGAAGAGGAAAATGAAGTTGAGAATATCGATGTATGTGGTTCTGTCGAAAATAATCGAATAAATGTCGACGAGATAATTTCTGATCATGGCGAAAATCAAGGTTTAAATGTGTCTGAAGTTATGAATGAAAATATAATATTAGATTTCAAAGATCCAGGTACATGGCCTGAAAAAATAACAAACTCTCAAAGAACTCATATTGTTAAAATGAGAATTAACAATAGTGAAAAATTGGATCTAACTAGATCTGAAAGAGATGGTCGTTCTATTAATGTTTCTTGGTTTTTTAAAAATCTTGTTAATGGGAATCGATGTCGTCGAACTTGGCTTGATTACTCAAAATCAAAAAATGCTCTTTTCTGTGTGCCATGCAAATTGTTTTTAAATTTAACTGAGAAAAACGTGTCGAAATTAGCTTTGGATGGATTTATTAATTGGAAAAAAGTGTCTGAAAGAATACCAGAACATGAAAATTCTAATATTCATAAAAAAAACTTTTGTACGTGGAAAATGTTAGAAATGTCAATTGGTGAAGGTAAAGGTGGAATCGATAAAGAATTACAAGATTCTATAAAGTTGGAAGAAAATCATTGGAGATTAGTTTTGAAGGCGATAATTGACATAATTATGCATCTAGCAATGGAAGGCAGTGCATTTCGTGGAGCTGACGAACTTGTTTCTAGTATCGGAAAATCGAATGATAGTGGAAAATTCTTAAATCTGGTGAAATTAGTATCTAATTACAACGAACCACTAAGAATCCATCTTGAACGTCATAAAAAAGGCGGAATGACATATTTTTCACATGAAATCCAAAACGAATTTTTAGAAATTATTGCAAACAAAGTAAGAAGTACAATTTTATCACAAATGAAAAGTGCTACATATTATTCTATATTATTTGATTGCACGCCAGATATTTCACACGAAGAACAAATGTCTCAAGTTATTCGTTATGTAGTAGTAAATGAAAATGGATGTGAAATTGTGGAATGTTTTCTTGGTTTCATGCAAGTTTTTGAAAAAACTGGCGAGTCGATGACTGAAGATATTTTGAGTAGTTTATCTAAAGATAGTATTGATTTGGCCAACTGTCGCGGGCAATCATATGACAATGGAGCCAATATGGCTGGTAAATGGAAAGGTGTTCAAGCTAGAATCAGTGCAATAAATGATTTGGCTAGATTTATTCCGTGTACGGCTCATAGTTTAAACCTAGTAGGTTTACAAGCCGCAAAATGTTCACCAGAATTAGAAAAATTCTTTGGCATAATACAAAAATTATTCAATTTTTTTACTAGTTCTACTCAGAGGTGGGATATGCTTAAAAAACATCTTAAATTTTCATTAAAAGGTTACAGTACAACAAGATGGTCAGCAAAGTATCGTGCCGTTAAATCATTATATTTGCAATTAGCCCAAGTTATTCATACTTGTAATGTACTCAAAAATGGTAATTTATGTGAAGAAGCTACTGTTGAACTAAATAGTTTGTTAAAAGGAATAACAAATTTTAATTTTTTATGTATGTTGCCCATATGGAATAAAATACTTGTGGCAATTGATAAAGTTAATGTGATTTTACAAAAACAGAACATTTCAATAGATGTAGCGATCAATCACATAAAAGGTCTATTAAAATTTATTGAGAAATTTAGAGAAGAAGGTATTGATGAAGCGCTTATTGAATCAAAACAAAAAGCCACCAATTTATGTATAGAACCAGTATTTCCATCAACTCGAAGTAGAAAAAAGAAAAAAATGCCTGGTGAATTAGCAGATGATGATATATCAACAATTTCAGAGGAAAGTAACTTTAAAATTTTAATGAAAAATGTCTGTGATAGAATCTCAAATGGTTTAAAAGAAAGATTCGACTCTATCGATGAAGCTGCACAAGATTTTTCTTTTTTGGATGGTAAGTTTTTGTTTACTCTGCCAACAATTCAATTAAAAAAACATGCTATGGACTTTTGTATAAAATATGAAAAAGACATAGATAAAATTGAATTTATTTTAGAGTTGGATAGTTTTACTCAACATGTATTTCAATTAGATAATAAATTAATAGATGCTCGATCCGATGAAATTTTGAGTTTTATTCTTAAAAATGGTCTTCAAGATGCATATCCGAACATATATACTGCCTATCAAATATTTATCACGTTACCCGTGACATCTGCATCTTGCGAACGCAGTTTTAGTAAACTGAAAATAATAAAATCATATTTAAGATCCACAACAAAACAAAGAAGATTAAATAACCTGTCTATCATATCCATTGAACACGAAATTGCTAAAACAATAAATTATGATGATATAATAAACGAATTTGCTTCAAAAAAAGCAAGAAAAGTAGTATTTTAGTTTATTCATAAAGCATCGATTAATACTTAATTAAATTAAAATGTAAATTTTTAGTTTTATATTAATACATTTTTCTTTTTATGATATACTTTCAAAATTATCAAATTTGATGAGTAATGTAATATTTTATATTCCATTAAAAATAAACATTTCCACTATACTTATATTAATATATATCTTTATGATGTGAATATTGAATTAACCGATTATTGTTTACCTATTATATTTCTAAATAATTGCTGTATCCGTCCATAATCCGTAATTTTACTCATTTCAGGCGATTTTTTTTTTGTAATTTATAGGGGCGCTAATATTACGTAGTGCCCCGGGTGACATAATATGTAGATCCGGCACTGGCCTTTGCATAGGCGGATATTTGGTTTCATCTGTGGGGGGGCTTAACATTTTTGTCTTATTCATTAGCGGAAACAAATATTTTTAGTCGCTTCTGACGCTTCCAACTACTAACTGTAGTGGCTACTCCTACTTGATTCTAGCTAAGGCACCAAATATACAAATATACCAAATATATAGGTAATAGGAACATAAAAAAATAAAATATTGAATAGCTACTAAATTATTTTTATTTTAATTGTATATATCTATTTTTTTGTGCAAATATATTAACAATTGTTTCAGTATTAATAGACTTAGAAATTTCTTTTTCAATATATAATATTGAGGTGTTGTTGAACCTTTCCTGCAGCATAGATGTTCGAAGCCAAGTTTTTATTCTACGCATGGCCGAAAAACTCCTCTCACAAGTGGAGGAACTTATAGGAATTGTTAAAGCAACTTTAACTAAGTTTATATAAATTAGGGAAAGTCCGTTTTGTTAAAACCTTTTTCACATCATTTAAAGTTATATAATTTTCATTAGTTGACTGCAATATACAATTCTTTGCCACTTCAATTTCTGAGTTTAATACATCTTTAGATACATTCATCAAATCCTGAAAATATACAAAATACAGGTTCCTGGTTCACTTTTAATAAAACTAGGAAATTAGAGTATAGGTAAGTAAAAATTAATTTTCAGAAACCAATAGGATACTTACTTTATAATGATCTACAAAGAAAAGACTTTCCTCAAAGTTTAATTGAAAAAATTGATCAACAGCTGTAGCCATTTGGAGGCTTTCAGTAGAAAATCTTTTTTCTAAATTTATCAAGATAGTATCAAATACAGGAAAGAAAGCGTTTTTTCTAAAGTAATCTTCAATGCTTATGGTTTCAATGGTGTCTTTAATATTTTGTTCAGCACTTGTGATTACAGTAGTATCAAAATGTTTAAGATTGTATGGCTCTTGTCTTTTTCTTTTGCATCCTAATTAAGTAAATATTAATTTAAAATTATAATATTTATAAATAAATATAATATATTTATTAAGTCTTACCTTTAGATGGCGTCTGTATTGGTATTTCATTGTCTTTAGCAAAGATTTTTATTTCACACCAAAGCTTAGAAAAATACTCTGTTGTTCTAGAATTTTTAAAAGTCATCATCACACCTTCAATAATATTTTTAGATTCCCCTAAGGTTGCATTTTTTTCTTGAAATTTGTTAGAAACAATATTAATATTAATTAATACTTTTTGTAGGATAAATAAATAAACTATAAATCGTCCACTTTTTAAATTTGTTAATATACCTAAAACAATGATATTGGAATTTAAATACTTTGAATCATTAGTTATTACTTATTATATTATACCAATTGCTTCATTTACTCCTCTATCATCTTCATTTTCAATTTCTTCTTTTAAAGCTTGAATAATTACTTTATAACTGTTTTTAACAGACTCTATATTTCGATAACGGCAATTCCATCTAGTGTCACTAAGTTTAATCATTGCCGTATGTTTTATTCCTAGTTTAGTTTGAATCTCAGTTAATTTTTGATTTTTTGACGGATGAGAAAAATGCACGTACAGGGATTCTAAAGTGTTGAACACATGCCTTGTTTCCTAATATAAAATATTAATGTAAGTAATAAATAAAATCATGAAGATCTAAGATATATATAAATATTCATTACTTTTACATATTTACACATATCAATCAGAATGAGGTTCATTTTATGAGCCATACAGTGGGTATATATAGCGCAAGGATATTGATTTTTTATTTTATTTTGTAGTCCGTTAAATTTCCCTAACATAACATTTGCACCGTCATATGACTGAGCAACTATTTGTGGTTTAGAACTAAGTTTACACTTTTTCAGGTACCATAATATGTAATGATATAAACTTTCAGCATTTTGATTCTTAGAACAATCTATAAAACCGAGAAATCTCTCCACAACATCTAGATTTTTAACATACCTTATACATAATGCTATTTGTTGTTGTTTGTAACACCTATAAATTAATTTAATAAAAATAAATTAAGAAGTCCATGTATAAAACATAATATATATTTTACCTTGCTTCATCACACATAATTCCAAACACCTCAACGTCTTCAATATCTTTTACAATTATTTCTTTCACAACATCTGCACATATATTTATAAGTTCATCTTGAATTATATGACTTGAGTAATTGGTTTTAAGATTAAATTTTTTTCCAAATTCCTCATTACTTTTTGCTAACAATTTACATAATTCTTTAAAGTTTCCTAAAAATATATTAATTTTTTTTACAAATAATTATCATAATTATTAGATATTTTACATTTAAGACTATTAGTAATATTAGTTATTAGTTATTACTTTTTAGTTGTTAGTTTAATACCTTGATTTAAAGAATCTTTTTTCTCGTTGTGTCCCCTTAAACCAATTCCTTGACAACTCACAAATAAAACAATATCAACTAACATTTTCATATATTTTTTATTACTTTCAACCATCAATGAATGCTGAGAAGATATTTGAGAATAAACACTACCAGTTTCTTTTGTTTTCTGATATGCTGACCATTTAACCATACATGTAAGATGTAAATTACTTTTAGCATGTGCATCCAATTTATTGAGTTTACTTTTATTCCCCTATTTAGATCCACTACAAACACTCAACTATAAATTGTAATATACTTATATTAATAATTATTATTAAAAAATTATAAATAAAGCATAAATACAAAGCACTTGCTTTTTTCCAATTTCTAAAACCAACTAGAAAGCTATATTCAAATTTGTCATTATTTCCAGTACTAAAATTTCTACAAGCAAAGCAAAAAATTGAATCTTTTGATACACTATATTCAAGCCATTCATAAGTTTTGTAATGCTTATGATTGAAAGCGCGATTTTGAGTACCAAATTTAGTTAGCGGATATGACTGCAATATATTTAATTTAAATATAATATAATAACTTAAACTAGGTACGTTTAGTGTCTACCTACATTTGTACTTACTGTTAAAATTGGTCGCACAGGGCCTGTTATTAAAGTTCCCAAGTCGGAAATGACATTTGTATCTACATTTTCAACACGTTTTTGTGTAGTTATATCAATGTCTAAACCAATATTTAAATCTTCATTTTTAGATTCTAGTGTTGTTGTTGACGAGGAATTAGTAACAACTAATTTTTGTTTTTTAATATTAAAGACATCAAACATTCTTTTAGCCATTATTGAATTAATTACAATTTATAATTTAAAATTAATTGATTAATTCAGATAAATACACAATTCACACAAATAATATAAAATTATATGTCATATGTATATCAATAGCATGTCACTTACGGAAAACCACGCGTACCTAGGTATTAAAAACAAAAAAAATAAAATAAAGGTGATCACCGTATACGCTCCAAAAACGTAATCGACACTAATGCTGTGGCGGTATGCAGCGTGCGTATTTATAACTTTACAGGTATCGCAAACAAGTTCTAGAATATTCGCGATTATCAATATATACCTACAAAATATGATTTTCCTAACAACGATAAGCCGTGAATATTCTAGACCATTCTCGTACCTTATCTCAACAATATAAAATAAAAATTATAAATATCAAAATAATATTGAAACACATAATTTTTTATTTTGACGTTTACATTCTGAGGGGGCTTAAGCCCCCCCAAGTCCCTCCCGATATCCGCCTATGGGCCTTTGCACGTCCGCGCAAATGAGCCCGACGGCAACCGGTTTTTCTCGCATGATCGACGATTTTACTCTAGTAATCGGGTTTTTTCGGGTTGTTGTCTTCTGGTGGCGGTCAAGTGTGTTTTACAGGCGTCCGTCGTGACATGCATACAGCCCGAACGTTTCCAGCCATAATTACGTGTCACCAACAGTCTCTGTTGCAACTTTACGTGTGATTTATTTTCTTCGTTTTGCGTGATCGTGACTATCTGTGCCTCCGTCACGCGTCAACCTTCTTGTTTGGGTTTCCATCACGTTGGGCCCGTTTTCACACGCTCGAGGTCAGCAACCACGTGTCCGCTTGAGTCGTTCGAGTATCACCGTCTGGTGAGTACCATTAATTTGTTTGCATTCGGCCGTTGATTTGTCACCGCTGCCATACCGTAAATCTGCTGTCCGGCAAATTCAAATCTTTCATCATTCACCATCAACTTCCCGCTTCGTTCGCTTCCAATGGTTGTCATTCGTTCCAGGAGGTTAAGGTCACGTTTGGTTTTTGATATATACATATATATACCTTTAACACGGTCGCATGGGTGCAACCAAGCGACACTAAACCGTCCCAAGTACGGACTTGTAATACTCACATCTTTGTGTATTTATTATTATTATTATTATTATCATCATTATAATTATCATTATTATTATTATTTGGAGCCGTTAGACTAGTGCTCATTAATTATTTTTTAGTTTGTGATATTTAATTTAATTTTTTTGTATTACAACAACACTCGGGCGCCCGTACATTTTTATGTTATTCACCTTCTTAATAATATAGGTTGGGAATCAGTATAACTGTTGTTGTTTATTTAATAAATTTAAGGTTACCCTCGTCCTCACAATCTTTGATTGTGATTGCTTTGAAACCAGTACAAAGCACATAGGGTACAGATCTACAGCGAATGTTGCGGAACCGTCGGTTACCTCTGGCCGACTATTGAAGTTGCGTTTACACATGGAATACAAGAAACTATTATAACGAAACAGGGTAAAAATAATTTAGAATATATTATAAGTTTATGAAACTGTACTAGATTTATAATTTTTTATTGTTATTATTTATAAAAATAATTGGTATTCTACTAAGTAATATACTTTATTGTTACGTTTTCATAATTATAATTGCAGATAAAGAGTATAAAATGTTACACAATTATATATTTTTGAATCGACAATTATCGTATAAATTAAAGAATGATCAGGAATTGTCCCCATATACAACTGTAATAATCTATTCATCGCCTTGTAAGTGCGGAAAACTTCCAGAGACACAATTGTAATGATCCACTGTTTCCTTATTTTCTTGACTAGCTCCTGCTATAATGAAAAACGCTGGAAGTGTTTTTGATGGATTTCCCTTCATTTCACATTGACAATTTCCATCAATGTCATCGTTTTCGAGGTCTAATGCGTAAACACCCAACAGATTCATCTTAATTCGTAATCTGGCCTGATTAAACATTAAAATATTTGATGTTATCGATCAGTACTAAAAATACTTATATTTGTAGTTTATTATATATATATATATATATTATATAATTTTTCGTAAGTCTGTAATTTTCCAAAAAAAATAATAGTAAAATACGAAATATTTTATTTATTTTACAAAATATTTTTTTTTATATTTATTCAAGTACATTTGATAAAATGTTAAAATACAATAAAATTTCTTATATAAAAATCGAATAAAATTGAATATCCTAAAAAAGATGATTGTTACATTTTCAGTGGGATAACAATTGTATTGAAGTAATATTTGAATTATATAAAATATTAATTTCGGAAATAATTATCTTTAGACAATTCATAAAAGATATAGTAGATGTATTATAATTTTCAGTTATAAGAATATTTTTTTTGCGATTACCATGTTTTGAAAATTATTTATGATCACCATACGTTGAAATAAAATATGTTCAGCTGTGTTTAATACTTTAAACGATTGGTGTCTATTAGATCAAGTAGAAGCTTTTGTATTTGACACTTCTGCATCAAATAGTGGCCGTATAAATGATGCACACGTTCTTCTTAAACAGAAGTTAAACCGAAATATTCTATTTTTTGCTTGTTGTCACCATATTTTTGAAATCATTTGACAAGCTGTTTATGTTATATCAAAACTATTTGTTATGTCTGGACCTAATATTCATTATTTAAACGATTTAATAGTAACTAGGTGAATTTAGATTTACGTAATTTTTATACATAGAAATCGCACCCAGAAGTATTTGAAGAATTAAAATATGTAGTAGAAGATGTTTTATTATTTTGTACAAAAAAAAAAAAAAAATCGAAGATAACTATCCAGGAGATGACTTTAATGAATTTATGGAACTTGTAATGATATTTTTCAGAAAAACACCTCCACTAGGTATACATTTTCGGATGATTGTAAATTTCACCGATTTTCAGGTAGTAGATTTTATGGTTGGATTTATTATAGCTAAATTCAACCAGTACTTTTTTTTGTACCGGAAAAAAAATGTAAATTCCAACGATGGTAAACTCCACCGAATAGAGATCAGCATGGGCCGTTTCTTTTCGGCCCCATGCGGCCCAAAACTTAAACTTATAAACTGCCGCCGTTCAAGACCTATCCATATTTTACTTTTCTTATTTTTAACTTAACCAGGCCCGTTTGTAATTTTTTTTTCAAAGTCCAACCCGACCATGCCCGTTTGTAAATAAAAATAAACATTAGCTTTATTTCCTTTCAGTAATGACAAAGTAAATAAAAACAATAAATATATTACAAAGAAAAATATACTAAATTTTATTAAAATTTAAATATAATTTAAACCATCCAATTTCTTATGTGTACTACTAACTAATATTATAATAGAAAAAAATTTAAATAGAGCAATCAACTTAAAATTACTAAATAAAAGACATAATTGTAAAATAATAAAGATAAAACTGTGAAATATCAATTTTCGAAATACACTACTACCATTGTGTACTGTTCAGTGACCAACTTGAAATAGTATTATTGGTTTTTGTCAGTGATATAATTATAAATAGCATACAGTCTAGATAATAGTCTTCTATACATTTTTTTTTTTATCTGATTACTCTATTTATTTTATGATTATCATCAATTATAAAAATAAATTATTTAAAACAGGGGCGTATTTATTGGGGGGGCTGAGGGGGCTTCACCCCCCCCCCCCGAAATCCAGGAATTGTTTATGAAGTCTGCTTATTATGTCCTATCAGATGTAAATCGTAAAAGTTCTATATAATTTTATAAAGAATTATAAAATAACAACGAACAAGTTATTCATGTAATGTGTCTGACGATTTTGATCGAAACCATTATACGGGTATAATCAGGTATAATTTATATCTTTGAGTTCGGTATACGTGCAGTACTTCTACATTATCGAAATTTTGATTTCTTTTACCTAGAATTGATTTACTGATACACGCGCGTTGTCGCGTCTCAAATACCGTACAATAATAATTATACGAGCCCGTAGAAGCTAAAATTATTTCCGATAAATTGACTTTATATTGCCGAAAATTTGTGACGATACATTATCACGGTGATCGGTTATTGTCGTATAGTTGTTAAATAATGAGCTATATTTTGTTGTCCGATACTCCGATATATACATTTAGTATCGCACTTTTATACTAAGACAGTGAATCGTCACGAGTGTTTTTATTAGTTGGTTAAATAAAATAATAATACACCTTAGCATAATGAAAAGAACTCAACAATCATTATTGCATTTTTATAAAAAATCTAAACAGTCCACTGAATCGATCGATGATACAGTTCCATCTACATCGAATGTTTTACAAGATGATGGCATTATGGCAACACTTGATACAGAAAAAACGGCTCCAAGTCCGCCAGTAGTTTCTCCGGTAATTGAACATAGTTTAAGATGTTTAGATTCTAAGTTTGATAAAGGAGGTTATGTTGAATGTAAGAAAAATTTAAGTGACAAAGAGAGAGTTTCAATTTTGCAAAACGTATGGACACCCGATTTTAAGTTTAATTTCCCATATGACAATAGTGGAAAATATAAACGTAAATTCCAAATTAAATGGCTTGAAACTTTCAAATGGTTAGCATATTCAAAATTAAAAGAGGGTGTATTTTGTAAATTCTGCGTACTATTCTTAAATTCAAGTCAGGCTGGTAAGGGATCATATGAGAGGTTAGGTAAGCTTGTTTTAAAACCCTTGACAAAGCTGAAAGACGCATTGGAAGAATTTAGAAATCACGAAAAAAAATGGTTACCATAAAAATTCGTTACTTATGCTGACAACATAAAGGCAATTTTAGAAAAAAAACAAGATAATATATTGGTACAATTAAATAATAAATGAAAAGATGAAATTTTAAAAAATCGCGCAAAACTTAAGCCAATTCAAACAATTAGGTTATGTGGTAGACAGCAAATAGCGTTACGTGGACACAAGAATTCTGGTAGAATATCTTTAGATGAACTAAAAAATAACGATGGTGATTTCCGATGTTTGCTTCGATATCGCTCGAAAAATGGTGACAACGTGTTAAAAGAACATTTTAAAACTAGTGGTGGTAAATCTATGTATACAAGCCCAATTATACAAAATGAAATAATACATTTGTTTGGGGATTTAATTCAATCAAAAATCCTTGAAAGAGTTTCAAAAACTAATTTTTATACAATACTTGCAGACGAAACAACTGATATTTCTCAAATTGAACAATTCTCATTATGTTGACGAGCAGGTTTTTTCAATTCGAGAAGATTTTCTTACATTTGTTCCGGTATATGATTTATCTGGTGAAGGTTTAGCTAACACGATTAAAGAAACATTAAACAAAATTGATTTTGATTTGAATAAAATGCGGGGTCAGGGTTACGACGGGTTGCAGCAATGCGTGGTCGTTATAGAGGTGTTCAGACAGTTATTAAAGATAAGTACCTAAAAGCATTATACACGCATTGTGTATCACACTCACTAAATCTTTGTTTATCGGATGCGACAAAATCTCATATTCGAAATGCTTTTGGTATAATAAGTAAATGCTGTTCTTTTTTTAACAGTTCGGCAAAACGAACTGCAGTCCTCAAAAATAAAATAAAATAAATTAAACCAAATACACAATCAACAAAATTGAAATCTCTATGTGAAACTCGCTGGGTGTTACGCCATGAAGCAGTTATGCTTTTTAAAGAATTTGTAGAACCCGTTGTTGCTGCGTTAGAAGAAGTGCAAAATGAATGTTCTGGGACCAATTCTTCAAAAAGAGCTAATAGCCTTTTACATTGTGTTTGTAACTTTAATTTTTTAATATATATTTATGTGTCTAGTGAATTATTAAGTTATACTTATAATTTATCGAAATATTTATAAAGCAAAAATATTGATTTATTTAATGCTCTTAATCAAGTTTCCGATGTAATTTCGGTGTTTCATTCCATAAGAGAAAACATTGATTTAAAATTTAATGATATTTATAAAGAAACTAAAGATGTTGCTGAAAAGTTAAAAATTGAACCAAAAATGCCTTGTATTTGTAGCAGTCAAAGAAATAGAAGCAATGTACTCTATCTAACAACATTGAAGAATATTACAAAAAATCTATTTGTATACCGTACTTGGACGATTTTACGATGGCATTTAATGAAAGATTTATACCACACAATAAAACTATAACTTCATTACAATATGTCTTACCAAGTATTGTAGTTGAAAAACCATATTCTTATTTAAAAAAAGCTGTTGAATTTTATGAAAATGATTTACCGGGGCTAAATGACGTTATAGAAGCAGAGTACGAAATTTGGCAAGCTAAGTGGAAGAATATTGAAGACAACTTAAGGACAAAAACTGCTATAGAAACTTTGAGTGTCTGTGATAATTTTATGTAGGGCGAGGTATATTCGTGATATAGGTAAGTTCGTGATATTTCTTTAAACATTTATCACGCATATGACTATTAAGTAGTAGACCTGAAATTACGTTAAATGTTACCTATGGTACTATTGTCAATTGACGTAATTAATTGTTTATTAATTATTAATTATTTAATTATTAATTATTATTATTATTATTATTATTATTATTATTATTATTAATTATTCGTTTAATGCGTGAGACTCGTTTACTGTTTGTTATCAGTTTATACATTTCGTATCACAGTTTTTCACGTGTTGAATATCAACGTTGTTGTATAAAAGTTTTAACTAATTTTTTTTCAACGTGTATTAAGGTAAGTCTATTCATTTTTATTTTATATTAAACTATAAAACATACTTGATTTAATAGTATGATTTTTGCATTTTATGTGATTAACTGGTATTTTTAATTCCTTACCACAAATATGTGGGCCTTACAGTTTTCACCTCATTTTCACCCTTTTTTTATGGTTTTCAGATCACACGCAATAGCAAAATGCTAAAAAAATATCGTAATTATGATAATACTGAATAGGACATATGAACTAAAAGCCTGATTAATTTAAATTGTTATACATTTGAATTGTAAAATTATAAAATTGTTATTTTAGATTCTGAACGGAGTGAAGAATGTATTGATTTTACAATGATGTGTGTTTTTTTTTTTTTTTTTTTTTTTTTGTGTCTGTCGACACGTTTTGGGGCAGTAAAAATGCTTCGATTGCCTTATGTAGCAACTTTTCTGAAAGGAAAGTGAATCTATTTGGTACTTTGGGGGGTCAAAAGTTAAAAATTTCCAATATTTTTTAAATGCGACGGGAAAAACCATAAAAAAATTTGGGAAAAACAGGAGTTTTTACGCAAAACCAGTTTTTGACATAATCAAATTTTTTATTTTGCTATAACTCAAAAACTAATCGATGTAAATACTTGAAATTTTCACCAAATGTTTAGATAAGCGTTCTCTATACACCATTAAATTTTCAAAGTATTTTGACTTTTATTAAGCTATTTATAGACAATTGAAATTTTCAATATTTTTAAGTATTTTTTTTTTAAATAACGATAAAATTTTTTTGGCTGCCTAGAAAATCTTGAAAATTTAATACAAGGTTTCTTATAAGTTGTTCCTTAACTGATAAAAAAAAATCTAAAATCGTAAGTCACAATTTTTTTTTATAAGTGCTCAAAGTTACAATTTATACGAAATATGTAAAAATCACGATAATTTGCATGTTATTATGTAGATAAAAATTCATAAAATTTTTTTTGTTCATACTTAAGGTTTCAAAATTTTAACACTAGGTTATCTATGAGCTACTCTTCAAAAATCTTTAAAAAAATTTCTACCAGACTAAGAGGAAAAAATTGTACGACTGTTTGAAATTTAAATATTTACGAAATTGCATAAAATAGCGATTTATTCTCAGACGATTTTAAATATTTGTTATAATTCAAAAAGTATAAGTCGCAGATTTTTGAAATTTCTACCAGCTGTTAAGATTGGTATTTCTTTTATGCAATATTTTTTTCAAAATATTATATTGATTTTTAAGCCACTTATAGTCATTTAAAATATTCGATTTTTTTACATTTTATTTTTATAATCGGTGATAAAAAAAATTTGGCTTCTACAAAATACTTGAAAATTTAATCGAAGATTCCACAGAAGTAGTTCTTAATGTCATTCAAAAATTATTAAAATCCATAGGCACAATTTTTTTTTATAAGCGTTTGAACATCGAATATTGACATAAAATTACATGTAAAATATAATATAATGTAGAATGTTCTAGACTGACAAATGATATCGGTTTTTTTAAAATGCCCTAACTCAAAAACGAAAAACCGCAACAACTTGAAATTATCATTAAATCTTTATATTGACATTTTCTATACATGGTTAAAATTTCAAAGTATTTTGACATATTTTGACTTATTTATAGACAATTTAAATTTTCGGTTTTTCTAAATTTTTCGTTTAAAAATAAAATATACTTATATAATATTTATAAATAACATTGTATTATATTCTAGACTAACATATGAACTCCGTTCAGAATCGTTATTCGTATACAATGATATCTATCATTGCATTCAAATTTAACAAATCCATTATAATAATGACCTATCCTATAAGCGAAGTGCACTCCACCCCTAACTGTACAGCAGAGCGAGGCCCATCCAGTTCTTTTTTATAATTATAATATTTATTAATATTATTAAGAAATTATTACTTTTGTTTTATTTTAATTTTCTCAGTTAATTAGTAGTTAAAATGTTATACTGAATTAATATTTGTTTTATATAATAAAATAAATTATTTTAATGAAATATTTTAATTATTGTGTGCTCACGAAATTACCTTACTAGTATCACAATATTAAATACCCCATCACGAAATAACCTTACTTTTCTTAATGGATTTTGAATTGTTATAAAAATAATTCAAAGGTCATACAAACTCAAATGTACATAGATTCTAATTCTTTTACTCCATGTCTAACTAATAATAACATGAATTATATCCAATAACTAAAATTGAATGTGTAAATTGATATTTTGTGAATTTATCACGAATATACCTCACTTCACCCTACCTAAACATGTATGAATTACTAAAAATATTAGCTATAATACCAGTATCCACCGCTTCAGCTGAACGCAGCTTTTCGACATTGAGAAGACTCAAAACGTATTTGAGAAATACAACTTCAGAATCCAGACTAGTGGAACTTGCACTTTTAGCTATTCATAGAGACATTGATATCCCAGATGACATTTTATTAGAGAAATTTGCCAACAGCGGCACAGAAAAAAAAAAAAACCAGATGGGCCTTGCTCTGCTGTACAGTTGGGGGTGGAGTGCACCTCGTTTATGGGATAGGTCATTATTATAATGGATTTGTTAAATTTGAATGCAATGATAGATATCATTGTATACGAATTACGATTCCGAACGGAGTTAATATGTTTGTCTAGGATATAATACATTGTTATTTATAAATATTGTAAAAAGTATATTTTATTTTGAAACGATAAATATATTTTTCAATTAGGATGGGTTGGCAGTTGTATACAGCGACGTAGTTTGTCAGTCTAGAATATTATACATTATATTATATTTAACATGTAATTTTATGTCAATATTCGCTGTTCAAACGCTTATAAAAAAAAATTGTGCATATGGATTTTAATAATTTTTGAATGAAAATAAGAACTACTTCTGTGGAATCTTCTATTAAATTTAATTTAATTTAAATTTTTTATCACTCACCAATTATAAAAAAAAATTTAAAAAAATCGAATATTTTAAATGCCTATAAGTGGCTTAAAAATCAACTTAATATTTTGAAAAAAATATGACATAAAGTAAATGCCAATCTTAACACCTGGTAAAAATTTCAAAATCGACTTACTTGCGACTTATAACAATTTTTAAATAGTTTGAGAATAAATCGCTATTTTTGCAATTTCGTAAATATTTAAATTTCAAACAGTCATAAAATTTTTTCCTATAAGTCTGGTAGAAATTTTTTTAAAGATTTTTGAAGAGTAGCTCATAGATAACCTAGTGTTAAGATTTTGAATCTTAAGTATGAACAGAAAATTGTATGAATTTTTATCTACAAAATAACTTGCAAATTATTGATTATGATTTATGATTATGGGCAAATTATGATTTTTACACATATTACACAAATATGAGCATTCAGGGCTTATAAAAAAAATTTGAGTAAACCGATCACCGATATTTTTTAGTTACTATAATTTCAACTTATTATAAAGCTTGTATTAAATTTTCAAGAGTTTTCGGTTAACCAATTAAATTTTATAGATGTTTAAAAACAAAAATTTTACAAAAATCGAAAATTTAAATTGTCTATAAATAAGTGAAAATATGTCAAAATATATTGAAAACTTAACCATGTATAGAGAACGCCAATATTAAAATTTGGTGAATATTTCTAGTTGTTGCGATTTTTGGTTTTTGAGTTAGAGCATTTCAAAAAAATGTAATTTGTAAAAACGTGATTTTGCGTAAAATTTCCCGTTTTTTTGTAATTTTTTTATCATTTTTTACGATTTTTTTAAAAAGTATTGAAAAAGTTGGATTTTTGACTTGCCAAAGTACCATCTACATTCACTTTTCTTTCAGAAAAGTTGCTGTTTAAGCAAATCGAAGCAATTTTTACTGCCAAAAAAGGTGTCGTCAGACACAAAAAAATAAAATAAGAAAAAAACACACATCATTGTAAAACCAATAGATTCCATCACTCCGTTCAGAATCTAAATTAAGTATAGTATTTCTAACATAGTACAGTACAGATAAATCATCTGGTGTTTGGACAGACTGTAGACAATTTCCTAAAATCGATATTGAAAAATTAAAAATTAAAATCTAAATCAAAAAAATTAAAAACCGGTATCCACAAGTAAAACCGAAACCAAAATGTCCTAATACCAGTGTTGAAAAATTAAAACCAAAATTGTAAAAATTCAAAACCGGTATACAAAATCAAAATCGAAACCGAAATTTTTTCAATAGATTTCCAGCCCTGCTTAAATTATGAGTGTGTAGTATTTTATTTATTTAATGATCGCATTGATGATAATACAAAAACTAATATTAGAAATAAATTATGAAGAAATCAATTCTGACGAACAAGAAAAAGAGTCTCAAAAAAAATTATTTTATAATTTGATGATTTCAACATTTAGTATGTAAAGATCTTTCATTTGAATTATTATTAAATAAATACTATGAACGTGTGCTCCGTTAATTATTTACTCACGTCAATAGACACACTTCTCAACATGAAAAGCTGGGAAAACTTTTCTTTTTAACATTTTTATTAATTACAAACTACGTACATAATAACCGTTTATTATTTACTATAGAAATCTTATAATTGTTTGTATAATTTTTTGGGTGGTTCATATGCTCCTGTGCACCGTAGCACGAACCACCACAGGTTCCATAGTTATTTTTGTAACTCTAACTTTTATCATTATAGTTTTTTTTATTTTAGTATAAAAAATGAAAAGAATAAAAGAAAGTGGGAGATCTTACCTTAATAGGAGAAAAACTAAGTTGGAAAATATTAGAGCAACTGAATGGGCTTTACTTAAATATGTGAAAAGTGTTGTCCTTGAGACGTCAAATTCTATATTAGATATAAATTCATCACAGTTAACTGGACCTTCAAACGCAGAACAAGCTGAAAAAGTACAAGAAATTCACAATGTTATTCTGGTACCCGTTAGAAGTGTTGACATTCTTCCTAAAGATGAAATTCCAACAACATCCACAGAATTATAGTCTCCATCTGTATGTCTAGACATGGACATGTATAGTTCCAAAACAAAGATTGATACACTATCGGCATTGTCTGTTGTTCAATAGCAAAATTTTGACAATATTGGAAAATGGCCTGAACACATAGAGGACAATATGCGATTATATCTCATTCAGCAAGGACAGAAAATTGTTCAGCATATTAATACTAACTTCGCTAAAACTACAACAGTTAAACGTTCAGATTCGTGATCATTACATTGAAAGGAGAGACAAGACGGTTTACTCAGGATTGGTTTTACCAAACATTGACAAATGGTGAAAAAGTTGTACGTACCTGGATGGCTTATTCTCCATCCAAAGCATCTTTGAGAACGTAAATACACCGAATGGAACTAAATTTTTCACATCTGATGAATTTAATAAGTGGTGGAAATTCAATCCTAAGGTTTTAATTCACGAATCAAGTGCACAACACTACCAAAATTATTGTAAATGGAAGGAGTTGGAATGCAAACTTCAAAAAGTACAGATTATTGACAAGAAAGAGCAAAAAATAGTGGCAATGGAAACAAAGAAATGGCAAGAAATTCTTATCAGAATGTTTGATAATATAAAATTCCTTACCAAATAAAATTTGGCTTTACGTAGATATGTAGAAAACGACACCAGTAACAATAAAGGAAACTTTTTGGAATCGGTTCATTTAATTGCAAAATACGATTCTGTGCTTCATGAACATCTGGTTGTAAAATGTGTGCGAAAACATACACTTATGTCACCACAAACACAAAACGAATTTATCACAATTTTAGGAAATGATATTCGCCAACATATCATCGAATAAATAAAAAGGGCCAAGTATAATTCGATCATATTCGATAGCACTCCAGACCTTTCTCATAAAGATCAAACAAATCAGGTATTAAGATATGTACTAATTGAAAATCAGGAAGTAAAAGTAGTGGAATCTTTTATAAATTTTATTGAAACTAAAGACAAAACAACGGAAGGAATTTCAAACGTGATTTTGAACAAGCCTCATTCTGATGGCCTAGACATAAGCAACTATAGAGGCCAAGTGTATGATAATGCTGCTGTTATGGCTGGAAATCATTCAGGAGTTCAGTCAAGAATTCAAAAAATAAACCATAAAGCTTAATTCATAACTTGCTGAAATCATTCGGTAAACACCTAGTATGCATACACACTTCCTCAGTTGAGGCAAGTTCAGTAATTTTTTTGGGCATTTTTTTTCTATTCATTTTTTTCCACATCAACACATCGTTGGGAAGTTTTGATATCAGCTACAGGCAAAAGCTTAAAAAGGGGTCATGACAAACGGTGGAGTGCAAGAGGCGATGCAGTAAATAATATTTTGAGATGGAATCATTACAAAGATATTCTCGTCATTTTGGAAAAACCAACAGAGGCAGGTGAAAGTTGAAAGTTTAAACACTAGGACAAATGCAGGAGCTTTACTAGTTTTGATGCAGTCATTTTACTTTCTTTGTTTTTTGGGCCTTTGGCAACCGGTGCTACATAAATTATATGAAAGACAGATAAATATAAATAAAATTGTCTTGAGAGCTAAAAATAAAATGGGTTTCTCAAATAAAATGCGGAGTAACGCTATTGAGTATCACTTTATCGGCATCATTGCAGACGAATTCTTTATTTTTTTATTTTTTTATTTATTCAGTTAAAACAATTACATTAAATAGTTACAATAAAATACATTAATAATAACAGCTGATACGAATACTAACTGAGCTATAAGCTCGTATTTGGTATACGGAGTTCAACGGTATTACAATTTGTTTAAAGTAAAATACTTTTATAATAAAAATACGATATAATTAAATAAACATAACATGATAAAAGAAAATTTAGAAAACAAAAATTAATATCAGAATTACATATTATATGTACGTATATTATAAGATAGGTACTATGTTTAGACATATTGACTTTTTATAATTTTATTGACACACATATTATCACCAAGATCACTAAATATTTTATTTATTGCCTTCTTTATTTGATTTTTATTAATTATATCATTGGTATTATTAGTTTGAGCTTCACATAAACTTTTTATTAGATTGTAACGTCTCGCACGCAGGCCATACCCAGATTCGGCCTGGAGGGTACATTGACGAGGCTGGTATGGGTCGCCAACCCACGGCCGAGATTCGGAAATCGGAACACGCGGGATTTTGTATAGAAATAAATAAATAAATTGGAAAAGAAAAAAAAAACATTAAAATCGAGTTATGGGGATTGGTATTTCATTTATTCATTTATTCTTCATTTATATTATAAAATAAAAATTTATTTTATGGCCAAGAAAAGCCATACGGCATAAAAACTTGGCCGCAACTGATAGTCACCGAACAAACAAAGACAAACAAACAATATCATAATATGAAAATGGACCATAGGCCATTTTCAAACACTGCTCCGAATATCGGTTACCAGTGCATATAAAATAAATAATGATCAGATGTCTGATATATTATAGAACACCAAGGTGTCAAATCTATTTAATTATTAATAATATTAATACACCGGCCAAGGTGTGGGGGTTGCAAAACATGAATCAAAATTACATTACCCTGTATATGTGTGTCATTGAGTGCTGTCCTGAAGACGCACTCGACGATTGTATTTGTCTTTACTCTGCCATGATGTTACCCGTTGAAGCGAAGAAAAAGTAATAAAAGAAATGGCCGGGGCCTGGCGGGTAATACATGGGACAGAGTTACATAATTTTTCCATAAGACCAAGTTATTTAAAATTATATTTGGCCGGTGTAATTTACACTTTGACAATATTATAGACCGTTAATGATGATACAGTGTCGGCAGGTCATCCGAACCACGGGTACTCGGTATGCGTGACAGTGTGTGTGTATCTCGAGGTTGCCTTTGAGCGGTGGCAGAGAGGACCGCGGGTCGGAGAGCACTATCGCACAATCATTTATAATAAATTATTGTATTTATAATTTCGATCGTTACAAGATTCTTAACTTCGTTATTTAAATTGTTAAAAATAGTTATCCCCATGTTATTGGGGGAATTTGTAGAACTAGTTAATGAAGTATATAACGGTTTAATGTATTTTCCTATCCTTCTGTCTATTATTTCTGTTAGCCCTGAGTGTATGGTTCTGTATGGATTTAACTAAAATTTGTCTAATGTATAATTGATAAACGGATAATATATTAGTAAGGTTAAATAAATCCTCTGATGGGTAATTTATTGGTAAGAAAAATGCTACCTTTACAATCATATTTTGTGTGGTATGCAATGTATAAATATCTGTTTTGTTGGTGCCTCCCAACATATTATGCCGTATTATAGAATCGAATTACACAATGCCATGTAAATTTGTCTTATAATTGATTTATCAAGGAATCGAATTTTGTAAAATAATACAGTTAAACTCCTAATTTTATTTTTGATATTATATATATGTTCTGACCATTTTAAGTTAAAATCCATTGTCACTCCTAAATATTTAAATGATAATACCATTTTAATTGGTTTGCAACTACAGTAAATCAATAAATTTCAAAAATATGCAACTGAAGAAAAAAAATCCAAAATATGCAAAAATATGCACAATACATTTTTAAACTTCAATTCCAAACACTACAATACAAATTTGTAACGGATCAGATTTATTCTATTTACTTCCTGAACAATTATGCAAATGCATAAAGTCCCGAGCCTTGGTAATAATCAACTAACCCTTCCATATAAAATTTTTCTGTAAGCTATAACTTAATTAGATATCTATATTTTTCCGATTTACCTGGGACATGACGAATAGTCAAAATATTGATCAGCAAAATGATTTATCTAAATATCATTTTGGGTCGATTTCGTATTTTATACAACAAGAATAACAATAAACTGTGTACTTCACTATCCAAAATTTACACGATTAGAAAAATAATTTATAATTACCTATAACAAGTATTTTAAAAACAATACATTTAATAAATAAACTTACTTTAAGAAAAATGTTTTCTATTGTTTCCATGCAATATCTTCGATCACTATCCATATGTTTTGTACATACCTGCAAATAAAAAAATCACAAGAAATTAATGGTATTATGACTAATTGATTTTGAAAGAAAATTCATTGAATCTAGAAACATATAACATTTTAGATTCTAATTAACATAAAGAATATATGTGTGTTGTTTACCGTGATGTAATAATTAAGAAAAATAACTAGATACTTGTAAACATTATTTCCAAAATTTTAGATATATTTGTTTTTTTTTTTTTTTTTTTTTGCAAAATTGCAGAGCATTTGAACTTCAACCTACTTTATTAAGAAATATAAATAAGTTTTTGTTGAAAACATACCGTTTACACATGCCTGAAACTCACGTTATTTACTAGGAGTATCCCCCTTTTTTTATTTTTAGTGCTTAGTATACATTGGAAATTCCGAATTCTTCTTCTTCTTCTTTTGCCTCACATATAAAATATGAATGCAATATTTTACTATTTCAATTATATCTTCTTTTCTTCTTCTTCTTCTGCCTCGCCTTCCTCCCAACTATTTGGGGTCGGCCACCCTTGTCCTACACCTCCACTTTACTCGGTCAATCACATCTCCTCTGCACACACCGACAGCCCTCATGTCATTCTCCAAAGTCTCCAACCACCTCTTTTTTGGTCTTCCTCTTCCTCTTTTCCCTTCAACGTCCATCTTCATAACCACTCTTACTGCATTCGTTTCCTCTCGCCTCATCACATGCCCAAACCATCTCAGCCTATTTTCTCTCATCTTGTCACTCCACTTAACCATCTAAGCATTCTCATTTCCGCGACACTCATACTTTGTTCTATTCTCCTGTTAACCGCCCAACACTCTGAACCATACAGCATAATTGGTCTCACTACACTTTTATAAAATTTACCTTTCAGCCTCATTGGAATTCTCTTATCGCATAACACGCCCGATGCTTCTCTCCATTTCATCCACCCGCACTTAATCCTATGTTTTACATCCATGTCAAAGCCCCCGTCCTTTTGAACAAAAGATCCTAAATATTTAAAGCTCTCAACTACACGTATCACATCACCATCTATTGTCAGTTGTCTCCTCATTCCTTCAACTTCTTGGTCTCTTTGTCCAAAATCATACTCTATATACTCAGTTTTATTTCTACTAATTCTCAATCCCTTTTCTTCGAGGGCTAACCTCCACTCATTTACCCTATTATTGTCAACTTCTAGGTTTTCTCCTATCAGAACTATATCATCCGCAAACATCATACACCATGGTATCTCACCCTGTATCTCCTTTGAAACCTCATCCATTACCACTAAGAACAGGTAGGGGCTTAGAGCTGATCCCTGGTGCACACCTACTCCTATAATGAAACCTTCTGATACTCCACACCGACTCTTGACACTAGTACTCGACCCTTCATACATATCCTGGATCAAATTAACATACATTTTTGGGACATTTTTTCTCATTAATGCCCACCTTAAAACTTCCCTGTCATACGCCTTTTCTAAATCTATAAACACCATGCATAGTTTTTTATTCTTTTCTCTGTACTTCTCTACTAATTGCCTAACACAAAATAATGGCTCCATTATCGATTTTTCTGGCATAAAACCAAACTGGTTTTCTAATATCGACGTCTCACTTCTTATCCTCTTCTTTATAATCTTTTCCCAGATCTTCATACTATGACTCATGAGCTTTATTCCTCTATAGTTCCCACATTCTTGTATGTCTCCTTTTCCTTTAAATATTGGTACAATAAAACTCTTTCTCTAATCTTCTGGCATTTTTTCCTCTATCAGTACCTTATTAAAAAAATTTTTCAACCACCCAATGCTTACATCCCCTAACATTTTCCATACCTCTACAGGTACTCCATCTGGTACTACCGTTTTTTTATTTTTCATACCTTCACCGCATCTCTCACTTCTTCCTCACTCTCTAGACCAATCAATCCTTCATTCCATGACATACTCTCTAAAGCTTCTTTTGGATACTCCTCGTTAAGTAATTTCTCAAAATATTCTTTCCATCTTTTTTTTACATCCTCATCTTTTGTTAAAACTCTCTTATCCTCATTTTTTATACACCAGACATCTTGGAAATCCTTGGATCGCTTTTCTTTCACCTTCGCCAGTCTATAAATTTCTGTTTCTCCTTCCTGTGTTCCTAGCCGCTCATATAACTCATCATACTTATCATGATACAATGGAAATTCCGAATGATTTTCCTAATAAGCAATATATTTCACAGAAATGTATGTATTAATATTAATTATAAATTATTATCGATGTCAGCGATAACTTTAAGCTCCATAAGCCTTTATTTTCATATTACAACCCTACAAAATTTAATAACAGTATAAAAATCCTTTTTAGATTATTTTGTAAAAATCTATATCCAATGTTTCCAAATTTACTTAGTAAATATGTAATTTAAATACTTGCAGTTGAATAGCCGAAAGAATCATAATTATAACTGTTTGCATTATCACCATCATTTAAAACACTAAATACTTTAATGTATATTGTGTATATCAATTTACGTGAATCCATTCCTCCTTTTATTAACTTTTGGATATTTGATTCCTAAAACGCATAAGAAAAAAGTACCTATGTTTATTTGCATACATTTATACAATTTTTAGTTCTTATTTTAATTGAATAAATTGTTTTTGTTCGTGTGTTATATATTATAAAGTTAGGTAATTTTATTATAATTATTTTAAGAAATACTTTTCTAAAGGTAGTTATAGCAGTTAAAAAAAGGTCTTACGAAGTATTATTTATAGATAAATATATTTTATTGATTTTATCAATAAATAAACGTAGCATGACAATTCATTCATTGAAAAAATATATTTTACATTAATTCAATCTAATGTTAATTAGATAAGGAAACAATCGTTTCAGACTAAGTTTACAATGATTAAAAAGCTGGGAGAACGAATATCGAGAAGAAGAAATAAATCCAGATGCGTGTATTCTAGAAAGGAGCGTTAAAAAAAAGTGTTAGAGGTGATATGTATGAGACAATGAAAATATGAAATACTTCGCAAACGTTTCATTGGTACGGAGTACACATATTGGAGTATAATTAATTTAACGGAGATATTTATGGTGAGGGAAAAGATAACATCGAAATCAGCAACGGGAGAAGGAATTTAATACGGATCAGATCTTGAACAAAGGGGAGATAGAGATAGATATAAAGATAAATTTGTGGTGAAAGATGAAGTAATGGGTAAGTGAATAAAAAAAGAGTCAGTTTAAACATTAAATTAAAATTACATATAATTAAAATTATAATTTATATATATTTATTAATGTGAGCTTGTTCTAAAGACTGCTTTAAGTAAATTATACTTGTATAGAGATTGGTATACCATGTTGTCTAAAATTACTGAATACATTTTAGACCAGAGGTGTTTTGTGTATAATTTCAGTATAACATTAAAATAAATCATGGGGCTTATACAAATACGAATATAAATAATTAAATATATGTATAATTGTAATTCATAAATTATTGTCAATAGCTAGTCGAATAAATAACAGAAAATGTTACGAATACATATAAACCGTGAGTGAATACAATTTTATAATTGTAAGATTGTAGATATAGTACAAGTTCAATTTTGAGAATGGCATACCAGTAGAGTTTTGTTAAGACAGTATTGTGATTATTAGGTTATAACTTGAAGCATTTAATGTCTTGTTTATTTCGAAATCAGTAACAAAACTATATTTAATAGGAGGTTATATCATTTTTGTCTATGGTACCTATTCATGGTAATATCTGTAATATTTATTTGGACTTTATATTTTTTAAATATATATGTTAAGTAGTCGTATATTTTCTTACTAAGAATTCCACTTCAACCATAGGACGCATTTCATCTTTATTATCATGGTATTGACATCTAAAATCGTAATCATCAGACTTTAGTAAATAGAAGTCAATATGTTCGTTTAAAAATGTTGAATTTAAATCTAAAAATAAAAATATAACTAACATTTAAATTAATTACAATATTATATATTATATATATATATATATATATTGTTTTACGTACTAATATGTTATGTTTCGCCATTTAAAGGACGTAATACATTCGTTTTTTAAGGTGATTTCAAACACTTGGTTTTTACGGAGTTCAGTGTATGCAATATTTTAAGCATTATTTTGAGGGTTATAGGTGTAGTAGAACGGGATTATTAGTTTTAATGGACTTCAATATATCTACCACAACCTTATTTTCTATCATAGAAAAAGTTATCGATGAACAGTGAATTTGTTGACTTATTTGTGACTTATCTGCGATCAGTTCCTTGTAATAACTTCATACTTGGGAAAGGTTACATTAATTGCATAAAATCGAGTACAGCATTTATTGATTAAAGTATTGCATATGACACGATAGAAACACATGGATTATTACTTAAATTGTCCAGAATTTTCTCACGAAAATTTCAGCTCAAATTTCTAGAAAATAGTGTAAGTAATATAAATTTCAGAGTATTTTTGGGATATTATACCAAAAAATCACATGTGCTTAATATTGGACATCCTCAGTGATCATTACAGATAATGTATGTGTGTTGTCGATATGATGTAACATATTCCGTTCTCGGAGCCACAGAGGACAAAATATGCGCTAATAAATGCAACACTATTTTTTATAAGGATACAGTGTCCGGGGACAATTGCCTCTATGAACCAACATCCCCTTAACATGGTCTTTCAACTAACAGTGTATTCCCTTGGCTATTGTTTATATTTCACTCTGAGTATCATGTACTCTTAAATTTAATTTTTTTGAGGTATAAATATATTTCATAAGTTAGATAATTTAGTAAATTGCGATCATTGAATGAATAAAAGTGTGTTTGTATCAATACCATTAAGATTAAAAATAAGAACATATCAGTTTTCTTATTATAATTTAATAATTGGCAGAATGCAAATTAATTATGTAGAAACTACTAAATTCAGTTTTTAGATTATTATATATTCATATACATTTATATATGACTTTTAATTTTTGGAGTGGTCGGGAAGTGTTTTATACATTATTAGAAGAAATTGATATATTATAAACGGCATGTTTAGATTAAAAATCAATAAATTAAAACATATAAAAAATATACAATTCATAATTATAATCTGCAAAATCGATAAATATACATCTACATAGACACGTAATACTTAACTTTTCGAAATAAATCAGTGGAAGTTCGTAATTTGATTTCACAGTAATTATTTTTGTTTTTAAAAAATGAGTCCAAAAATGTAATCTTGCATCTAAATATATTGTTTTGTAAAATACTCACTATAGCGTATTTGGTCATTATTCAGAGCTAATCTGTAAAGAGGTAATGCGATTCCGAACTTCATATTATTAAGTGAACGTTTTAATTCACCGAGCCATTTCACTAACTCGGTTGCAAAAGTTCCGTCTACTTTAGTAACACTTCTCTAAAAATTACAAAATTTGAAATTAAATTAAATTTTAATATGATTAAGTTAAATAACAAGGTGTTAGAACTTTTTCCATCTTCATAAAAAATAATACAAAACCTTTTTATAGTTTTGTGTGTGAGAAACAATGTACTTTATACATTCTACTGGTATGGTGCATAGATTTTATTATATACAAAATTAGGCAATTATTCCTTCAAATATTGAGTTATCAGGCACGTATACAAGGGGGGTTTGGGGGGTTCAAACCCCCCCACGAAATAATTTCTTGGAAAATCAAGTCAAATTTATTATACTCCTAGTATTAAAAAACATTTTTATAATTAGCTGTTGACTGTTTTTCACTGTTTATTAGATGGGTATGAAATACAAGTTTACACCTATATCGTTGATAGTTGAATAATCAAGATGACTACTGAGGATTACGCACGAACACAGTAAACAGAACTCTATTATTGCGATTTGCGATATACCTAGAAAACTCATATTTTGTGGATAATCTTATCTTATCTTATCTTATTTCCGTACTCGATCGGTCACCAACAATTTCTATTTATTGTATTTATTTTTTATCTCTAGTTCTAAAAGCATCGAGTTTACACTGGATGTTAAAAAGTTTTGTTTTTCTATTTTTCATTTTTCCACATAGTATTTCTAATTCTTCTGATACTTCGCAAACGATAGTGTCACAAACGACTTTTAATTGACTTTGTATAAAATGAAACCATATTATTGCAACGGGGTCACTAAAAAATAATTTTAAAATGGTTGGGCATTTATCCTGAGTGTTAAATACAATTTTAAAGCTGGATACATTTCAATAATTCTGGAGACTGCTGGTTGTAAGGATAGCTATCTTGTCAGTACACTTCCAAGTACGTTTTAGTAATGTGTATTTGTAAAATCACATAATTCTTTTAATGCATCAACTCTCACAGTATAAATATAAAAAAAAATCGTGCTCAATAAGTAATTCAAGATAATTCACGTAAAGTTTTCATATATAAAATAAAAAAGAACCGGATGGGCCTCGCTCTGCTGTACAGTTAGGGGTGGAGTGCACCTCGCTTATAGGATAGGTCATGATTATAATGGATTTGTTAAATTTGAATGCAATGATAGATATCATTGTATACGAATAACGATTCTGAACGGAGTTCATATATTTGTATAGGATATAATACATTATTATTTATAAACATTGTAAAAAGTATATTTTATTTTGAAACGATAAATATATTTTTCAATTAGGATGGGTTGGCAGTTGCATACAGCGATATAGTTTGTCAGTCTAGAACATTCTACATTATATTATATTTTACATGTAATTTTATGTCAATATTCGATGTTCAAACGCTTATAAAAAAAAATTGTGCCTATGGATTTTAATAATTTTTGAATGACATTAAGAACTACTTCTGTGGAATCTTCGATTAAATTTTCAAGTATTTTGTAGTAGCCAAATTTTTTTTATCACCGATTATAAAAATAAAATGTAAAAAAATCGAATATTTTAAATGCCTATAAGTGGCTTAAAAATCAATATAATATTTTGAAAAAAATATTGCATAAAAGAAATACCAATCTTAACAGCTGGTAGAAATTTCAAAAATCTGCGACTTATACTTTTTGAATTATAACAAATATTTAAAATCGTCTGAGAATAAATCGCTATTTTATGCAATTTCGTAAATATTTAAATTTCAAACAGTCATACAATTTTTTCCTCTTAGTTCGGTAGAAATTTATTTAAAGATTTTTGAAGAGTAGCTCATAGATAACCTAGTGTTAAAATTTTGAACCTTAAGTATGAACAAAAAAAATTTTATGAATTTTTATCTACAAAATAACTTGCAAATTATCGTGATTTTTACACATTTTATACAAATTTGAGCATTTAGGGCTTATAAAAAAAAATTGAGTTAACCGATCACCGATATTTTTTAGTTACGATAAGTTTAACTTATTATAAACCTAGTATAAAATTTTCAAGAGTTTTCGCTCAACCAATTAAATTTTATAGATGTTTAAAAACAAAAATTTTACAAAAATCGAAAATTTAAATTTTCTATAAATAAGTCAAAATATGTCAAAATACTTTGAAATCCTAACCATGTATAGAAAACGTCAATATAAAGATTTGGTGAAAATTTCAAGTTGTTGCGGTTTTTCATTTTTGAGTTAGAGTATTTTAAAAAAAACCGATATCTTTGTCAGTCTAGAATATTATACATTATATTATATTTTACATGTAATTTTATGTCAATATTCGCTGTTCAAATGCTTATAAAAAAATATTGTGCTTATGGATTTTAATAATTTTTGAATGACTTTAAGAACTACTTCTGTAGAATCTTCTATTAAATTTTCAAGTATTTTGTACGAGCCAAATTTTTTTTATCACCGATTATAAAAAAAAAAATGTAAAAAATCGAATATTTTAAATGCCTATAAGTGGCTTAAAAATCAATATAATATTTTGAAAAAAATATTGCATAAAAGAAATACCAATCTTAACAGCTGGTAGAAATTTCAAAAATCTGCGACTTATACTTTTTGAATTATAAAAAATATTTAAAATCGTTTGAGGATAAATCGCTATTTTATGCAATTTCGTAAATATTTAAATTTCAAACAGTCATAAAATGTTTTCCTCTAATTCCGGTAGAAATTTTTTTAAAGATTTTTGAAGAGTAGCTCATAGATAACCTAGTGTTAAAATTTTGAACCTTAAGTATGTACAGAAAAAATTTTATGAATTTTTATCTACAAAATAACTTGCAAATTATCGTGATTTTTACACATTTTATACAAATTTGAGCATTTAGGGCTTATAAAAAAAAATTGAGTTAACCGATCACCGATATTTTTTAGTTACGATAAGTTTAACTTATTATAAACCTAGTATAAAATTTTCAAGAGTTTTCGCTCAACCAATTAAATTTTATAGATGTTTAAAAACAAAAATTTTACAAAAATCGAAAATTTAAATTTTCTATAAATAAGTCAAAATATGTCAAAATACTTTGAAATCCTAACCATGTATAGAAAACGTCAATATAAAGATTTGGTGAAAATTTCAAGTTGTTGCGGTTTTTCATTTTTGAGTTAGAGTATTTTAAAAAAAACCGATATCTTTGTCAGTCTAGAATATTATACATTATATTATATTTTACATGTAATTTTATGTCAATATTCGCTGTTCAAATGCTTATAAAAAAATATTGTGCTTATGGATTTTAATAATTTTTGAATGACTTTAAGAACTACTTCTGTAGAATCTTCTATTAAATTTTCAAGTATTTTGTACGAGCCAAATTTTTTTTATCACCGATTATAAAAAAAAAAATGTAAAAAATCGAATATTTTAAATGCCTATAAGTGGCTTAAAAATCAATATAATATTTTGAAAAAAATATTGCATAAAAGAAATACCAATCTTAACAGCTGGTAGAAATTTCAAAAATCTGCGACTTATACTTTTTGAATTATAAAAAATATTTAAAATCGTTTGAGGATAAATCGCTATTTTATGCAATTTCGTAAATATTTAAATTTCAAACAGTCATAAAATGTTTTCCTCTAATTCCGGTAGAAATTTTTTTAAAGATTTTTGAAGAGTAGCTCATAGATAACCTAGTGTTAAAATTTTGAACCTTAAGTATGTACAGAAAAAATTTTATGAATTTTTATCTACAAAATAACTTGCAAATTATCGTGATTTTTACACATTTTATACAAATTTGAGCATTTAGGGCTTATAAAAAAAAATTGAGTTAACCGATCACCGATATTTTTTAGTTACGATAAGTTTAACTTATTATAAACCTAGTATAAAATTTTCAAGAGTTTTCGCTCAACCAATTAAATTTTATAGATGTTTAAAAACAAAAATTTTACAAAAATCGAAAATTTAAATTTTCTATAAATAAGTCAAAATATGTCAAAATACTTTGAAATCCTAACCATGTATAGAAAACGTCAATATAAAGATTTGGTGAAAATTTCAAGTTGTTGCGGTTTTTCATTTTTGAGTTAGAGTATTTTAAAAAAAACCGATATCTTTGTCAGTCTAGAATATTATACATTATATTATATTTTACATGTAATTTTATGTCAATATTCGCTGTTCAAATGCTTATAAAAAAATATTGTGCTTATGGATTTTAATAATTTTTGAATGACTTTAAGAACTACTTCTGTAGAATCTTCTATTAAATTTTCAAGTATTTTGTACGAGCCAAATTTTTTTTATCACCGATTATAAAAAAAAAAATGTAAAAAATCGAATATTTTAAATGCCTATAAGTGGCTTAAAAATCAATATAATATTTTGAAAAAAATATTGCATAAAAGAAATACCAATCTTAACAGCTGGTAGAAATTTCAAAAATCTGCGACTTATACTTTTTGAATTATAAAAAATATTTAAAATCGTTTGAGGATAAATCGCTATTTTATGCAATTTCGTAAATATTTAAATTTCAAACAGTCATAAAATGTTTTCCTCTAATTCCGGTAGAAATTTTTTTAAAGATTTTTGAAGAGTAGCTCATAGATAACCTAGTGTTAAAATTTTGAACCTTAAGTATGTACAGAAAAAATTTTATGAATTTTTATCTACAAAATAACTTGCAAATTATCGTGATTTTTACACATTTTATACAAATTTGAGCATTTAGGGCTTATAAAAAAAAATTGAGTTAACCGATCACCGATATTTTTTAGTTACGATAAGTTTAACTTATTATAAACCTAGTATAAAATTTTCAAGAGTTTTCGCTCAACCAATTAAATTTTATAGATGTTTAAAAACAAAAATTTTACAAAAATCGAAAATTTAAATTTTCTATAAATAAGTCAAAATATGTCAAAATACTTTGAAATCCTAACCATGTATAGAAAACGTCAATATAAAGATTTGGTGAAAATTTCAAGTTGTTGCGGTTTTTCATTTTTGAGTTAGAGTATTTTAAAAAAAACCGATATCTTTGTCAGTCTAGAATATTATACATTATATTATATTTTACATGTAATTTTATGTCAATATTCGCTGTTCAAATGCTTATAAAAAAATATTGTGCTTATGGATTTTAATAATTTTTGAATGACTTTAAGAACTACTTCTGTAGAATCTTCTATTAAATTTTCAAGTATTTTGTACGAGCCAAATTTTTTTTATCACCGATTATAAAAAAAAAAATGTAAAAAATCGAATATTTTAAATGCCTATAAGTGGCTTAAAAATCAATATAATATTTTGAAAAAAATATTGCATAAAAGAAATACCAATCTTAACAGCTGGTAGAAATTTCAAAAATCTGCGACTTATACTTTTTGAATTATAAAAAATATTTAAAATCGTTTGAGGATAAATCGCTATTTTATGCAATTTCGTAAATATTTAAATTTCAAACAGTCATAAAATGTTTTCCTCTAATTCCGGTAGAAATTTTTTTAAAGATTTTTGAAGAGTAGCTCATAGATAACCTAGTGTTAAAATTTTGAACCTTAAGTATGTACAGAAAAAATTTTATGAATTTTTATCTACAAAATAACTTGCAAATTATCGTGATTTTTACACATTTTATACAAATTTGAGCATTTAGGGCTTATAAAAAAAAATTGAGTTAACCGATCACCGATATTTTTTAGTTACGATAAGTTTAACTTATTATAAACCTAGTATAAAATTTTCAAGAGTTTTCGCTCAACCAATTAAATTTTATAGATGTTTAAAAACAAAAATTTTACAAAAATCGAAAATTTAAATTTTCTATAAATAAGTCAAAATATGTCAAAATACTTTGAAATCCTAACCATGTATAGAAAACGTCAATATAAAGATTTGGTGAAAATTTCAAGTTGTTGCGGTTTTTCATTTTTGAGTTAGAGTATTTTAAAAAAAACCGATATCTTTGTCAGTCTAGAATATTATACATTATATTATATTTTACATGTAATTTTATGTCAATATTCGCTGTTCAAATGCTTATAAAAAAATATTGTGCTTATGGATTTTAATAATTTTTGAATGACTTTAAGAACTACTTCTGTAGAATCTTCTATTAAATTTTCAAGTATTTTGTACGAGCCAAATTTTTTTTATCACCGATTATAAAAAAAAAAATGTAAAAAATCGAATATTTTAAATGCCTATAAGTGGCTTAAAAATCAATATAATATTTTGAAAAAAATATTGCATAAAAGAAATACCAATCTTAACAGCTGGTAGAAATTTCAAAAATCTGCGACTTATACTTTTTGAATTATAAAAAATATTTAAAATCGTTTGAGGATAAATCGCTATTTTATGCAATTTCGTAAATATTTAAATTTCAAACAGTCATAAAATGTTTTCCTCTAATTCCGGTAGAAATTTTTTTAAAGATTTTTGAAGAGTAGCTCATAGATAACCTAGTGTTAAAATTTTGAACCTTAAGTATGTACAGAAAAAATTTTATGAATTTTTATCTACAAAATAACTTGCAAATTATCGTGATTTTTACACATTTTATACAAATTTGAGCATTTAGGGCTTATAAAAAAAAATTGAGTTAACCGATCACCGATATTTTTTAGTTACGATAAGTTTAACTTATTATAAACCTAGTATAAAATTTTCAAGAGTTTTCGCTCAACCAATTAAATTTTATAGATGTTTAAAAACAAAAATTTTACAAAAATCGAAAATTTAAATTTTCTATAAATAAGTCAAAATATGTCAAAATACTTTGAAATCCTAACCATGTATAGAAAACGTCAATATAAAGATTTGGTGAAAATTTCAAGTTGTTGCGGTTTTTCATTTTTGAGTTAGAGTATTTTAAAAAAAACCGATATCTTTGTCAGTCTAGAATATTATACATTATATTATATTTTACATGTAATTTTATGTCAATATTCGCTGTTCAAATGCTTATAAAAAAATATTGTGCTTATGGATTTTAATAATTTTTGAATGACTTTAAGAACTACTTCTGTAGAATCTTCTATTAAATTTTCAAGTATTTTGTACGAGCCAAATTTTTTTTATCACCGATTATAAAAAAAAAAATGTAAAAAATCGAATATTTTAAATGCCTATAAGTGGCTTAAAAATCAATATAATATTTTGAAAAAAATATTGCATAAAAGAAATACCAATCTTAACAGCTGGTAGAAATTTCAAAAATCTGCGACTTATACTTTTTGAATTATAAAAAATATTTAAAATCGTTTGAGGATAAATCGCTATTTTATGCAATTTCGTAAATATTTAAATTTCAAACAGTCATAAAATGTTTTCCTCTAATTCCGGTAGAAATTTTTTTAAAGATTTTTGAAGAGTAGCTCATAGATAACCTAGTGTTAAAATTTTGAACCTTAAGTATGTACAGAAAAAATTTTATGAATTTTTATCTACAAAATAACTTGCAAATTATCGTGATTTTTACACATTTTATACAAATTTGAGCATTTAGGGCTTATAAAAAAAAATTGAGTTAACCGATCACCGATATTTTTTAGTTACGATAAGTTTAACTTATTATAAACCTAGTATAAAATTTTCAAGAGTTTTCGCTCAACCAATTAAATTTTATAGATGTTTAAAAACAAAAATTTTACAAAAATCGAAAATTTAAATTTTCTATAAATAAGTCAAAATATGTCAAAATACTTTGAAATCCTAACCATGTATAGAAAACGTCAATATAAAGATTTGGTGAAAATTTCAAGTTGTTGCGGTTTTTCATTTTTGAGTTAGAGTATTTTAAAAAAAACCGATATCTTTGTCAGTCTAGAATATTATACATTATATTATATTTTACATGTAATTTTATGTCAATATTCGCTGTTCAAATGCTTATAAAAAAATATTGTGCTTATGGATTTTAATAATTTTTGAATGACTTTAAGAACTACTTCTGTAGAATCTTCTATTAAATTTTCAAGTATTTTGTACGAGCCAAATTTTTTTTATCACCGATTATAAAAAAAAAAATGTAAAAAATCGAATATTTTAAATGCCTATAAGTGGCTTAAAAATCAATATAATATTTTGAAAAAAATATTGCATAAAAGAAATACCAATCTTAACAGCTGGTAGAAATTTCAAAAATCTGCGACTTATACTTTTTGAATTATAAAAAATATTTAAAATCGTTTGAGGATAAATCGCTATTTTATGCAATTTCGTAAATATTTAAATTTCAAACAGTCATAAAATGTTTTCCTCTAATTCCGGTAGAAATTTTTTTAAAGATTTTTGAAGAGTAGCTCATAGATAACCTAGTGTTAAAATTTTGAACCTTAAGTATGTACAGAAAAAATTTTATGAATTTTTATCTACAAAATAACTTGCAAATTATCGTGATTTTTACACATTTTATACAAATTTGAGCATTTAGGGCTTATAAAAAAAAATTGAGTTAACCGATCACCGATATTTTTTAGTTACGATAAGTTTAACTTATTATAAACCTAGTATAAAATTTTCAAGAGTTTTCGCTCAACCAATTAAATTTTATAGATGTTTAAAAACAAAAATTTTACAAAAATCGAAAATTTAAATTTTCTATAAATAAGTCAAAATATGTCAAAATACTTTGAAATCCTAACCATGTATAGAAAACGTCAATATAAAGATTTGGTGAAAATTTCAAGTTGTTGCGGTTTTTCATTTTTGAGTTAGAGTATTTTAAAAAAAAACCGATATCTTTGTCAGTCTAGAATATTATACATTATATTATATTTTACATGTAATTTTATGTCAATATTCGCTGTTCAAATGCTTATAAAAAAATATTGTGCTTATGGATTTTAATAATTTTTGAATGACTTTAAGAACTACTTCTGTAGAATCTTCTATTAAATTTTCAAGTATTTTGTACGAGCCAAATTTTTTTTATCACCGATTATAAAAAAAAAAATGTAAAAAATCGAATATTTTAAATGCCTATAAGTGGCTTAAAAATCAATATAATATTTTGAAAAAAATATTGCATAAAAGAAATACCAATCTTAACAGCTGGTAGAAATTTCAAAAATCTGCGACTTATACTTTTTGAATTATAAAAAATATTTAAAATCGTTTGAGGATAAATCGCTATTTTATGCAATTTCGTAAATATTTAAATTTCAAACAGTCATAAAATGTTTTCCTCTAATTCCGGTAGAAATTTTTTTAAAGATTTTTGAAGAGTAGCTCATAGATAACCTAGTGTTAAAATTTTGAACCTTAAGTATGTACAGAAAAAATTTTATGAATTTTTATCTACAAAATAACTTGCAAATTATCGTGATTTTTACACATTTTATACAAATTTGAGCATTTAGGGCTTATAAAAAAAAATTGAGTTAACCGATCACCGATATTTTTTAGTTACGATAAGTTTAACTTATTATAAACCTAGTATAAAATTTTCAAGAGTTTTCGCTCAACCAATTAAATTTTATAGATGTTTAAAAACAAAAATTTTACAAAAATCGAAAATTTAAATTTTCTATAAATAAGTCAAAATATGTCAAAATACTTTGAAATCCTAACCATGTATAGAAAACGTCAATATAAAGATTTGGTGAAAATTTCAAGTTGTTGCGGTTTTTCATTTTTGAGTTAGAGTATTTTAAAAAAAACCGATATCTTTGTCAGTCTAGAATATTATACATTATATTATATTTTACATGTAATTTTATGTCAATATTCGCTGTTCAAATGCTTATAAAAAAATATTGTGCTTATGGATTTTAATAATTTTTGAATGACTTTAAGAACTACTTCTGTAGAATCTTCTATTAAATTTTCAAGTATTTTGTACGAGCCAAATTTTTTTTATCACCGATTATAAAAAAAAAAATGTAAAAAATCGAATATTTTAAATGCCTATAAGTGGCTTAAAAATCAATATAATATTTTGAAAAAAATATTGCATAAAAGAAATACCAATCTTAACAGCTGGTAGAAATTTCAAAAATCTGCGACTTATACTTTTTGAATTATAAAAAATATTTAAAATCGTTTGAGGATAAATCGCTATTTTATGCAATTTCGTAAATATTTAAATTTCAAACAGTCATAAAATGTTTTCCTCTAATTCCGGTAGAAATTTTTTTAAAGATTTTTGAAGAGTAGCTCATAGATAACCTAGTGTTAAAATTTTGAACCTTAAGTATGTACAGAAAAAATTTTATGAATTTTTATCTACAAAATAACTTGCAAATTATCGTGATTTTTACACATTTTATACAAATTTGAGCATTTAGGGCTTATAAAAAAAAATTGAGTTAACCGATCACCGATATTTTTTAGTTACGATAAGTTTAACTTATTATAAACCTAGTATAAAATTTTCAAGAGTTTTCGCTCAACCAATTAAATTTTATAGATGTTTAAAAACAAAAATTTTACAAAAATCGAAAATTTAAATTTTCTATAAATAAGTCAAAATATGTCAAAATACTTTGAAATCTTAACCATGTATAGAAAACGTCAATATAAAGATTTGGTGAAAATTTCAAGTTGTTGCGGTTTTTCATTTTTGAGTTAGAGTATTTTAAAAAAAACCGATATCTTTGTCAGTCTAGAATATTATACATTATATTATATTTTACATGTAATTTTATGTCAATATTCGCTGTTCAAATGCTTATAAAAAAATATTGTGCTTATGGATTTTAATAATTTTTGAATGACTTTAAGAACTACTTCTGTAGAATCTTCTATTAAATTTTCAAGTATTTTGTACGAGCCAAATTTTTTTTATCACCGATTATAAAAAAAAAAAATGTAAAAAATCGAATATTTTAAATGCCTATAAGTGGCTTAAAAATCAATATAATATTTTGAAAAAAATATTGCATAAAAGAAATACCAATCTTAACAGCTGGTAGAAATTTCAAAAATCTGCGACTTATACTTTTTGAATTATAAAAAATATTTAAAATCGTTTGAGGATAAATCGCTATTTTATGCAATTTCGTAAATATTTAAATTTCAAACAGTCATAAAATGTTTTCCTCTAATTCCGGTAGAAATTTTTTTAAAGATTTTTGAAGAGTAGCTCATAGATAACCTAGTGTTAAAATTTTGAACCTTAAGTATG